>CAMQGK010000568.1:8740000-9047500 GCA_947000775.1 Pterois miles | reverse complement strand
ACATCCAAATTTATTTGTAGATTACATTTTGTGTCATTATCTGAATCTGCAAAGTAACTAAAGTTTTCAAACAAATATGGAAATATGGAAGTATATGAAAGTACTACATTTCCCCCTGAGATGTAAAATGGAAATACTCAAGTTAAGTACAAGTACCTCAGAGTTGTACTTAAATAGAGTACTTTCCGCCACTGGTACTTGGAATAGGCAAAATTTTACATTTGCTTAATGTCTGAATCCAGTTGTTAAAGTCAGCTTGTTTAAGGTTTTCAGGCAGTGGCGTGAGACTGCCTCTAACTGGACAGTCCAGCAAGCATCTGTCCTGCCAACGTGCCCTTAAGCAAGGCCCTGAATCCCTACCAGCTCCACGGTTACTGTTACACAGCTCTCGACTGTGTGTGGAGGACACTCATATCATATTATCATCATTCTTATGAAAGCGGAGCTGCAGAGAAACATTTCAATGACCAGAAACAAGCTGAATGGATAAACTCAGCCTTACTAGATGTTACTGTGAATATTTATTTGTTATCTGTCATGCTGTATTACTCTAACCTTGTTGCATTATGCATTGTTGAATAACTCCAGCTCAGATGATGCAAGGTCCTGTGTCTGCGACTGTTTTATGTATTAGAGAAATCGGAGACCCTTATGTAATATTGAACAGTTTCCCATGTGGTAAAAAATCCAGACCTCTCTCTTTTATAGTTCACAAGGACACCGTCTCCCCACCTGTTCAGCAGCACACACTGTCGCTCAGGATTACTCAAACTTTCCCCGAGCTCCCTGGAAAGGAATTTATTCTGAATTGGCCTCCTGTATTTGTCTGGAAGAGACTTATTGGTGGTTTCTTTCCACACGTTTGGTTGAGAGAGGAGAGGAGCCAGTCGCCGCACAGACCTGCTAAAGATCAGGAAAAAAGGTACTGCTGACCAAAAAGAGGCTGTAGATGGTAAATTTATTTTGTTTTTTAGGAAGCTTATAAGCTGAAAGCACCAGAAGGTCAAGAGTCGAATGGTTTTATGGTTATTGGCTTGCTGGCTCAGCTGCTGCTTCAGTTTAAACCCTGAACAACAAGTTGCCTGAATACGAAGCCAGAGCACTCACTATGAAACCTATCACACCCGACTCTTTCATGTGCACATAACAAAAGCTGCTTCCTTCAATGCAATACGAGAACAAAGTCAAATTTATATGAGAACAGCTTTAAACAACGGACACTGATATATGAAAAACAATGTCAAAATTAAGGACAACAGAGGGAGACGAGCTTGGACAGTTTGTTCAGTCTAACTTGAAACAAATGATACAGACTGATGTTGTATGAATGCAGTGGTGCAAAGAAACTAAGTACATTTACCCAAGTACAATTCAGTACTGATGTACTTTCCATTTGATCCTAAATTATACTTCTACTTCACTGTATTATGAATTCAAAATATGATGCATATTGTTATGGATTAAACTACCCATGTTTGTGTAAAGCAGATAAAATGACCTGGACCAGCTACAACATAGCAGCAAAATTCTACTTAATACATTAATGCATTGCCATAAATGATCCAATAATATATGAAGATATAATGATATTCATATATAAGATATGATGAGACTTTATTGATTGATTGGTGTTGCAGCAGCACAAGAAACAGAAATGTGTACAGATGAATAGAGAAAAGAATATTAGATGAGAAGTTGCCTGTATAAAATAAGAACAATACAAGACAGCAGTATAAATACAGTATCCATGACCAGTGTACTTGACTATATGAGGGATTTAACAAAATATTGAAATAAATCGAGTATCGCGATATTACGTTTTGTGATACTGTACTGTTTCTCAAAAACACTATTGATTTCTAATTAATCAATTACATGCAAAGTTAACTTTTTTTACTCAGATTTTATGCTTGTAGTGGTATGTTCTTTATGCTATTTTCCTAAAACTACATTAAAAAATACACTCATGGCCACATAATTAGGTACACCTTGCTAGTAAAAGGTTGGACCGCCTTTTCCCTTCAGAGCTGCCTTAATTTTTCGTGGCATACTTTCAACAAGGTGTTGGAAACGTTCCTCAGAGATTTTGGTCCATATTGACATGATAGCATCACGCAGTTGCAGCAGATTTGTCGGCTGCACATCTATGATGTGAATCTCCCGTTCCGCCACATCCCAAAGGTGATCTATTGGACTGAGATCTGGTGACTGTGGAGGCCACTGGAGTCCAGTGAACTCATTGTCATGTTCAAGAAACCAGTTTGAGATGATATGATCTCTGTGACGTGGTGCATTATCCTGCTGGAAGTAGCCATCAGAAGATGGTCCACTGTGGTCATAAAGGGATGGACATGGTCAGTAGCAATACTCAGGTAGGCTCTGGCATTTAAAGCATGCTCAGTTGGTACTAAGGGGCCAAAGTGTGCCAGGAAATTATCCCCCACACCATTACACCAGCAGCAGCAGCCTGAACCGTTGATACAAGGCAGGATTAATCCATGCTTTCATGTTGTTTATGCCGAACTCTGACCCTGCTATCTGAATGTCGCACAGAAGGGTCCAAGTCGGACTGTGACCCTCTTGCTGTGAGGCGACAGCGCTTATCACTGCACCACCGTGCACCATGCCACATTCAGTCACTTAAATCCCCTTTCCTCCCCATTCTGATGCTCGGTTTCAACTTCAGCAAGTTGTCTTGACTGCGTCCACATGCCTAAATGCATTGAGCTGCATCCCTGTGATTGGCTGATTAGCTATTTGTGTTCAGAAGCAATTGAACAGGTGTACCTAATTATGTGGCCAGTGAGCGTATATATCGCCTTGCTGTGTATTGAATGGTAACCCCTGTATCATGATGTGTATTGTATCGCCAGATTCTTGCCATTTCACAGCCCTAGAATATATAACACAGTACTTTTTATTCGATAGGTGCATGTTGCTGATAAAACTTGTGTACTTTTACTTGTTTTGAATGCAGGAATTTGACTCTTTATGGAGTATTTTTTACATTGTGGTACTACTACTACTACTACTACTACTACTTCCACCACTGTGTAAAACTGTTGAGCGGTGGTGCGTTCACGGGGTCTAGTGAAAGCGGGGAAAACTGGCGTCTTCATGAAAACTTCCTGACACTTTGACTCCCCATCAGTCCAGATGATCGGAGCCTGGGTCTCCAGATGTACTGGCCCTTTAAGAAGCTCCACCGCTGCACTTCGCCTCTTTTTTTCCACCAGTGTGTGTTTCACTATGGCGAAAGGATAAATAAACAGAGTCCAACGGGGATGGAGAGGCAGCACAGTCTCCCCGGCTGTGACTAACTTGCACCAGTCAGTAGCAGTCCGCTGGCCGGTGGCGGCTGTTCGGCAGGGTGTGCTCTCGGGACGCGGATAGCGATGAAAAGAGGGAAAATAGTTTGCTTGTCCACACTGAGCACCTCGGTTGTAGCAGCCGGTGATACAGGCTAACCGCCACCGGACGCGTCTCCTCTTTCTGACGGCTTCTCTCGGCTAAACATGGAGAGACGGGAGCACTAACAGCCAGACTGTTAGCTCACAATATCACACATTTTAATAGAAAATCATTCATTTTCATTTCGCTCGTATTTTTTTTTTTCTACTGAAGTCGAGCTGAGCTGTCGTCAAAGATGCTGACAGGATCAAAAACCACGTTCAAAGTGAGACAAATGCTGCCAGATATCAAGGTAAGGTCGTAACGTTAAGTTAGCTAACTGGAGCTAACTAGTTAGCTCCAGTTAGCTAACTAGTTAGCTCTGTTTAGTGACAGACTGAGAGCAGCACTAGCATCAACTTAACCCGGTTTATACTGTCACATGACCCCACACTGAGCACAGCTTTTTTATTTTATTGTCTGATTCACAGCAGATGCCAGTTTCTGAATGATATGTGGGTTTTGTGTCTTTTTTAATAGCAGTATCTTCTCTAGTAACTACAGTAGAGTCAAGTGAGGAGTGTGGGTTATTTATTTACAGTCATTTTCAGTTGATGTGAGGTTTGAATTCTAGCTATGTGTTTATTTCACAACAGTCAGTTTTGCTTTAGAGGTGCAACACTTGTGATTAAACAGCAGAGAGGCCAGGAAGCAGGCAGTGTCATGATGCAGGGGCCACCATCCACCCTGTACGGCTAGAAATGGACCTGCAGGTAGTTTGCAGAAAGGCTGAATTAGAAACCTGCGGTTCCTCCTCAGAGATCCCTCTGAGAGCCCATTCACCGTGTAAATGTGGACTGTCATGTTATTTTTGTTCACTGCTCAGGGTGGTAGCTTTGCAGGGAGGGCGGGGGCTGCACAGGGCTGCTGTTTGCTGCTGTCTGGACAAGAGGGAGATGCATAATTACTGTAAGGGTATGTCACTGTCTGTGGCTGCATGCCTTATTAAAGGCCAGTGAAGTGGTGGTGAGTCTTAATCACTTCTCGTGCCGGGGGGTTTCCCTCATATGGGATTAAGTTGTTGTACACGAAGACAAATGGTGCTGACGGTCATCATCTCCAGTGTGCAGTTGTAGCCTGTTCCAGCTGCGGTAATTGCCAAAGCTTTGAAAGGTTTCATGGTTCTGTAATGAACTGCTTTGAGATGCAAAAAGAAAAAATTTTTCACATGATCAGTGAGGTACTGCCCCAGTTTTGTTGCACCTGAGCGGATAGAGGCTAGAAGGACTCATTAGTTTGACAGACAGCACAAAGCAATGTGTGCAGACGGTATGCATGTGCTCAGAGCAGCTCATTCCTTTGGGAACAGTCTCTTGGCACCGCCGTTGTGTTGCCTGGCTTTTTGTCTCTCTCCGGTTATTTTCGGCAGCCGCAGGGGGAAACGGTAACAGATGCCTCTTTACTCTGCCTTCGGGCGAGGCTTGCATGTGGAGTGGGGGTGATGTGCCCTGCACAACATCTGGCTGTCGCCATGGAGACAGCAAATGGGAAGTAGAGGAGTTTTGAATTTGATTATCTCCGAACGAGACGAGTAGAAATCATCACCGCCCCCCACCACTGAAATCCCATGTGTCCAAGTATGAGAATGTGGCTGAGGCTAAGATAAGGTTATGTAGAGTAGTAGGCTGCGTAGATAATATGCACACAGGCCACCCACACACTCCTGTGGGTTCCACTACCATGAGCATGTGTTAAGACTGCTTTAGAAAACTGAATCCAATCCTGGGCTGAATTTGGACCAGATGCCTTTGCAGTTTGCATGTACAGATGAATCGTCTCCTCCTTAATCACGGTGGAATACCCAAGCCAGTTTGGATGGCACAAATTATGATAATACTATGACTAAATCGTCATTTCATTAGTGGATTACTTTCTAGATTAATGGATGAATTATATGTCTTACAAAAAGTAAGAAAATAATGAAAAATGTCCATCACAAGTTCCCTAAGCCGAAGGAGACATCTTCAATTGCTTAGTTTGTACCCAGAGTTGGAAATTAGAACCAGCCACCAGGCACATGCTGCTAAAATTTGCAAGCGGCTGCTAGATTTGTGTCACTCACCAGCCAGAAAAGAGAGTGGTGATGGACTGAGTGGCTGGCAGATATGTGAATCCACTAGCCACAGTGGCAGGTGGACAAAAAAGTTAATTTCCAAACAGCAAAATCCAAAGAGATCATAGTATGCTGTAGGGGTGGGGGGAAATCGACACAGCATAGTATCACGGTTTTGATTCAAGGACGTCAAGTATTGGTCTTTTATTCTATATGTCATGTTAGCATGTCAGGAAGAATGCTAAATAACGCCCCAAAGTTATGCTAAATTTTGGTGTGGAAAAACCGGCATGGCCATTTTCAAAGGGGCCCCTCGTATATGAACGAAAACCCTGAGATGAACAGAGGGAAAACTGTATCTTATTAGACAAAACAGATGTTGACAAACTGCATAATTTGCAGTTGAAAAAAAGAAGTAAGTCGCAACCTATATTATCACGATACTCAGACTATATCAATAACATTGTATGATGACTGAAGTATCGTGATAATATTGTATCGTCTATATATATATATATGTATCGTATATTGTATAGTCTGTTGATTCCCACCAATAGTTTACAGTCACATAAGGCAAAGAAAAACAGCAAATCTTCACAATTAAAAAGAAAACTGAAAAAGAAAACTAAGGCAGTACATGCATGCTTCATAAGGATCCTCGGGCCTGCATGTTAATATCAGGCTCATTCAGGCTTATTTTGGCTGCGCCTATCCCCTCGTGTTCCCTCTATCTGCATCTCCCAGCCAGCTTTGAAGCAGTCAGCATGAAAGGCACACAGCACAAAGCTCCACAGAAGCAAAAATGCCAGAAGAGGATGATCTGAGCTCTGTTCAGAGTGGCTGAAGATCCAAGCCTGATAGGAGTGGGCCAAAGCAGTACAGTCACCCACACCCGCTCCCACAGGACCCAGACGTCGCATTCACTGTCAGCGCCTGAGCCGCCGAGGCTTCCACTGCTTAAACAGAGCACAACAATGAGCTCCTGTTAATGGCAGAGCAGATTTATGGTCCCGTTAGAGGGTGTATCGATCTGGCGTTGGGTGATAATTAACCAGAGGCTCTATTCACTGGTGAAAGGGCTGAGAGCAGAGGTCGTTTGAGTGTATGTAATGGCTCTGATAATCTCACTCGTGGGACCCGAGCTGTCAGAGTAGGGGTGACTGTCAACAATATTTCATACGAGTCAAGAGACGATTATGAGCCACTGAGAATACAATATTCAGCATTAGATTTTCACTTAAGCCATTTAGCTGACACTGGCGTCTGCAGTGATGTACTGTTAGTGAGAATGGAAGAGGTTTAGAGATGCAAGTGTGCTCCAGAGACCAGGAGGAGGAACTGCTGCTGCCGATGGACATGTGATTTTCTTTTTCTCTTTTAGTCACTTAGTCCTTTAAAAGAAAAGTCCCAGAAACTGATTATGATCATGTTCAATACAGCCATGCTAGCAGTGTCAGACTCGGTCAGTCAGTCCATCATTATTGGATGGATTGCCCTAAAATGTGGTCCAACTATCCATGGTCCCCTGTGGATGAATCCTGTTGAATTTGGTGATCCCCTGACTTTTCATCTAGTGTAGGGCTTCCCAAAGTTGGTCCGCCATCAGGTTCGATTTGCCCTGCCAGATGTTTTTTAAATTTAAAGGCTTGCACGATCACTGGTGATCAGACCGACTTTACTGTCTTTTGGAGGCTGTAGCAGACTTGGCTTTAGAGTTAGAAACTAGACAACCTAACAAACCCACGGGTACCAACCATGTCTCACTAGCTTGTTACAAAGGAGTCTAAATAATGCTCCAAACTGAAAAACTGACACGGCCATCTTCAAAGGGGTCTCTTGACCTCTGACCTCCAGATGTGTGAATGTAAATGGGTTCTCTGGGTCCCCACCAGTCTCTCCTTTACAGACATGCCCACTTTATGATAGTCCCAGTCAGTCTGGATCAAGTCATAGTCAGTCAGCACTCTGACACACTGTCAGCTGTTGTTGCCTGTTGGGCTGCAGTTTGTCATGTTACGATTCAAGCACATTTTTTACGCTAAATGCAGTATCTGTGAGGGCTTCTGGGCAATATTTTCAGTTTCATATGATGCCATTATCTCCATTCTATGTGTATCTGAGTCCACTACAACCTAAAAATCACAAGTTGCATGAAAGAAATTAGTGGCGTTAAAACAAATTTGCGTTAACTTTGTCAGCCCTAACTGAAACGGTATTTATAAAATGTTAGCATGCTAACAAGCTAAATACGATGGTGAACATGTTCAACTGCTGCTAAACATCAGTATGTCAGCATTGTCATTGTGAGCATGCTAGCATGTTGATGTTAGCGTTTAGCTCAATGCAGCACTGTGCCTCGGCACAGCCTCACAGAGCCTGTAGCGTGGCTGGAGACTCTGTTTTGTTAAACTATTATCCTGCTGTCTTTGGTTTCAGTCCGATGACCTTTGGACCACATGGTGCATCATCAACTGCACAAACATCTGTATAACTCTCAGTCAACAGTGAACTATTTAGCAATAAGAGGAGGAGGAGATAATGAACATGTAAATATGTTATGAGACAGTGAGTTGCGAATCATTCAGCAGAGATATACTGTACCATTAAAAGTCTGGGCTGATGGTGGTATTTATAAGATAAGATAAGATATTCCTGTATTAGTCTCACAGTGGAGAAATTCACAATTATTTAAACTGAGTTAATTAAGAACAGATAAGAATGCAGACACTTTTTGGATATTCACTATAGTGTGATGCAGAAATTCTCGTTAAATATTAACCGTCTGAATTCCCAATTCATGAAACATTGATTTATGATTCACTCTATATGCAGAATCTGTTTCTGTCTTTTCTTTGTTATATTCAGGCCAAAATGCAGCAAATGCTGGAATTAGTTTTTTTTTCTACTCATTGTAGGTAGTATATTTCCACTACGGGCCTCATTCCACTGCTGTTTATATTCAAGGCAGTTTTTCTTGTCCTTTTGCTTTGCCCTTGGGATTTTGCTCTCAGTGCATTAATGTATTTGATATCAGGTCCCATTTCTATTAAATACAGTACATTATTGTTGGTGTGCTTCTCGAGGAAAGACAAGGAATTAAAGGAAAGACACGTGATCCAAAAATGACAAAAGTTCCCAGTCCTAGTTTTATTTCTTTTGACTAAAAAAAGCTCATGTTTTTCTGAATGGAGTAAGAGGAAACACTTCAAAGTGAGCCCCGTTTAGCAAAACTACCTCCTGTCCTTGTTTTCCTTCCAGGCCTGTTCACTACTCAATATGACTGACCCCATTCATGTGAGGAAATGAAAGCACAATACAGATGAACGGGCTGTGGCTCGTTTTCAGTACAGTGAGTAGCAGGGGCTAAATGCTAATGTGTATTTTACAAGCCCCAAAGTGGAGCATATCTCATAGGGGAGGCTTTCAAAAGACACTCAGATTGTTCGTCTTAACTCAGCTTTGCAAATAGTTTCCCTAATTGAGTCATTCAGTCTTGGCTGGAACAGAAAATCACATTCTTTATACTGTTTAGGCTCAGCTTGTAGGTCCAGATTTTGGTCAAACGATGTCTCTTGTTGCATTGATATCAGCAGTAAATGAAGATTTTAAGAATGACAGGTGATATATTTTACAGATTTGGATGCTGTTTCTCCAGCATCCCTCCTAAATACCCATTCGTACTCTTTCCTCATGGGTTTGTCCCGTTGTTTAAGGAAAGAGGAGTATGTCCCAGACTCAGGAACAAGCACACTTACTGCAGAAGCCTGGCCACAGTGGCAAGGGGAAGCCATGAGCAATGGAAACTGCAATAAGCCTTGGCCACAGTCCCTGAGGATGGAGGGAGGGAGCAGAGGAGGGCAAAAGTGGGGCAGAGAGGCAGTAACGGGGGAGAAAGAGGCAATTAAAGTGATAAAGTGGGGACGCTGAAGCCACACAATTATAGCAAAACTGAAATGTCAGCTTAAACACGACCCTGGATATGTGATTTTGGAGTCTTAGGGGACTCCACTTTAGCCATGGCAAGTTTACACCTGGACGTTTTCTTTATCGGTGGTACCTCTGTTGTGGAAAACTTGCAAGTGAAGGAGAAATGCCTGGATTTCACACATAGCCGTAAGTCTTTCTGTCACATTTGTTATTGCGTCCACAAATCTAATTTTTGCCAGTTTAACCGGGGGAGCTCCACTCATATCACCCTTATCACATTATGTACACAGCCCAGTCTGCAGCAGAGTGCCAGCAGTATTTCACCTTGTGCATTGCAGTGTTACCTACTGAGTTCACTTGCCTCACAAGACCCTGAGGCCCAAGTTTGTGAGGCCTGACAACCTTCAGGGGACAGATCCAAGACACTAGATTTATGAAAGGAACAGCAAAACAAGATCTGAATAGCCTCTGATGTTGTTAAAAGGGGATCAGGAATTCAGCTGCGGGTTTGCTGTGGGTGTTGATGGAGAGACTGAGGGAAAGCATGAGAGATTTTGAAGCCAGATGGGAAAAAATGAACAATGCCCTGGCAAGCAGAAACTAAGTCTTGTAAATTTTTTTGTGTCCTGCCGTATAATCAAAAATGCCTTGTTTTTCTCCAGCGGTTTTTGCTAACAGAGCTGCCAGCCTTTTAATTTGGTCAGTAAAGTTGTTGAAACTAAAACCATAATTTAAATATATGTCAAGGAGAGCGCCACACTATTGTTAAATACATGTAGTTTTATTACAGATGTTGGAGTTGGCAGTATCGAACCATTTTATAGCAAGATACTGCAACAGAGCTAAACCATATGACCTTAATTAGTGCTCATAATATATGAATTAATTAAAACTGGTCATAGTTCACTTAGCCCTAGTTTAATTAAAGCTACTATGAGGAGTTTTCATTTTGTGTTGATTTAGGCGATCCCCGTGGACAGAAACAGTAGTGTTTCTGAGCACCAGAACCTCCTTATAAACCCCCTCATTGTACAGCAGCAGTCCTGGTTCTGGTTCTCCTGTGCCTCTCTTCCCTTCAGCGCCGTATTCCTGGGCCTCCATCCGTGGAGGGACAGGTGGAGCAGCGAGGCCAAGCTCTGCTGATTTCATCTAGTCCATGAAGACACGATTATCTGATTAAATCCACAGATCTGTTTAATCGACAGATCTGTAAAACTGAGTTTAAGAATCACTCAATCTTTAAATCTGGTGTTTACCAGAGATGTGTTCAGAAGTCTTCATGGAAATTAGTCATTCAGCATGAAAGAAGCATAAAAAATGACTAATCAACTAAGGAGATTTTAAGATAAAAACAACCTATTAGTTGACTAATCGACTGAGGGGGGGCAGTCTGATTTCACTAGAATCATACCCGGTGGCATCCATGTTAAGCATTACTAATAAATAGAAATAGCCAGTATTGTTGCTGATGGTCTCGTTTACTTATGTAGGTCATATAGAGGCATCAGTATTAAACGGAGCTGCTTCATAACCAGCTCAAAGTTTCTCATATTAACTTTAATCAGCAACAGTAAGGGTTTTTTTTTTTTTTTTTTAGCAGTTTACAACGTATTCTGCTGCCATATTTCTGAACTGAAAACTTCAAGATAACATCAAGATACCATCAGTAGCGAACTGCAGAATCTATGGGTTTTTTGTTAAAGAGCTCTCGCATGCAAAGAAAACAACCAGCTATGAATAAGTGTGACTTTACTACCTTTTCAAGCAGCAAAGGTCGTCTTTGTTAAATGTTTTTATGGGGGGCCACAAGCTTAGAGTCTCAGGTTTTCATGAGCGGGCTGCTAACACAGAATTCACCACACTGCAAAATTGTTAGCATAACACTGGTGACTGAGTAGATTCGTTGTTATTGTTCACACATCCTTGCTGACTGGAAGAAATACCGGTGTTTTGTGACAGAGCCGGTGCTGTAAATCACGCTTTGATTAATAGCTGCATTGCGGCTGAAACTCACACAGAATTGCTGAGAGAGACGTTTGAGGCTCTACAATGTATAGTTTTCCTGGATGTCGACTCAGGGTTTTAACTCTATTTCTGTACTACTATGAAGCTTGTTCACCACCTGTATAATCACAGCGTCCTCTCACATTGCAGGCCTTGGCATATTATGGGATTTGAAGCCGATAAATGTAAATGGTTTTCACAAAGGGGGGTTAGTAGCAAAGTTAAGTGGAAGCATATGCGCTAGTAAGCTCTCTGCAGTCTGATTATAGAAACCTCTGTGGCTCTGACTGCGGGGTTGAATTCTTGCTTGTAGAACAGACACAAGTCCTTGAGACCTCATGGCTATTATAGAGAAAGCAGGAACAAACAGCAAAATGGAAACTACGAATCATGGAGCATTGTGTGGTTAGCTTTGTTTCTTTGTCTATGAAAACGAGTCCACTGAGACGAGCCAGACTTTGATGAGAGAGGCAGGCAGAGTCGTAACTTAACTATAATCAACAAGACCAAAGATGACTTAAGGCTCAGTCCATGTGTTTACTGTTCTGTTTAGTCGGTTTCTTGAATTTTAAAGAGTCTGTGGGCTCATTATTCCTTTCAAATGAACACTGCTTTCATAATCATTCAGCATATTTAGGTTCATGTGAGGTCTTGTGAGCAAAATGTAGCATTCTGTTAAATTCAGTTGGAAAGGACACTTAACACTTTGGTAAATATACATCTTTGGTGTCTTGCCGGGAGTTAGATGAGAAGATTGGTACCACTTTATGTCTATTCGTTATATGTAAAGCTACAGCAGCCGGTTAACATACCACCACATAATGACTGATCCTCCCATCTAACTCTCAACAAGAACACGAGTAAGCAAGTTCACAAAGTGTTGAACTATTCCTTTAAGCACAGGACATCTCCTGTCTGACAGCAATATTCAAAATAAAGACAGTCGCTTAGGAAACGAGATGGATAAAACAACGTTAATGTCTGTTTCTTTCACAGGAGAGGATGCTGAGTCAGCGTGGCGTGAACGCAAGAAGTCGAGATGTGTTGGGGCTACGCTGCCTCCCAGGTAGGATGTCGCTTCTATCAGCTGATGTTTAGTCATTTATATAAAGGTTTTTAAATCTATGAGGATATCAGAGTAGCTATTACTATGATCAGTTGCCACTTTATGAAAATCACTTGCAGTTTAGGGCGAAAGCCACACAGTTTTTTGCATGCAGTACAAACATGCTATTTACACCTACTCTAAAATGGTTTCTGCATACTGGGGTCTGTAAACAGTCTTTGATTTGCATAAATTGGGTATGACAGGAAAGCTAAAACTCTTGTGGATCCAATGAGCCCAATTATTTTCATGTGAGATGATATTAATCCCCATAGTAGCCTTTTCATATAGTGAGACCAATGTTTGAGTTGAAATCACTGTATAAAATGACCTGTTGTGACCTCTCGGATAAGCTAGGGCATTCGGAGGATGGATGGCTTTCTGAACTATACTGAACGTAACAGGGTTTCTGAGCAGTTTCCAGAACCAAAGTGCTCACCATCCAATTGCCAAAAAAATGCAGTTCTTGCAGAAATCTCCAGATGTTAAAAGTTATATATCACAGCATGGCTTTTTCTGTGGTGTTTCCCAAGGTTTTGATGTCTTGATGCTGAATTATGAGCGATTATTGGTCCTTTTTATCAATTCTTGAGAAGTAAAAATGATTAAGTTTAGCACCAAATCTGTGTAACAAATGGTATCAACCCTAAAATTTCTGCATCAACTTATGAGACATAATAGAGTATGGGGCTGTCGTCATATACTTGTATATACTGTTCTAAGCCCCCCTACACTTTAACAATTTATTTGCATTAATTATGTGATTATTTTGAGCTACATCTCAAATTAATGTTCAGGTTCCAGCTTTCAGATGATGTACACCACTACTGTTGACCTGCTATCTCCCCCTGAAGAGCCCCTGTACCCCCCTAAAAAGGACAAAAATGAGTCTATGGTAAAAAGGGATGGAGTGCAAAAGGTTAACTTCTGCTTTTGAGAAATCTACACATCTTCCATGTTTTACAAGTCAACACATCTTGAGTAAATAAATGAAGAATGTCTCAAGCTACTGGAACAAAAAGCCGATTGCAGCTGAACATCGCAGTCAGACACAAGACATTTGTAAAGCTGCTAAATAATATAACATTTCACAGCACAAACTTCAGTTGACAACTACCATGCTGCTGCTGGATCAGATGAGTTATCAACACTCAGTAACACACCTGGAGCAGGAATGTCACAGTGGGTGCTTTGCCTTTTCAGATGGGAAAACTGCTGAAAAGCTAATCTGAATGCACAAAAGGGGACCAGGAGCCTCAGTGAACAGTGTGTTTGACTTAGGGCTGGGGAGCCTGGTGGGTACCCATAGAGCCCATTTTCATTCACATATCTGAGGTCAGAGGTCAAGAAACCCTTTTGAAAATGGCCATGGCAGTTTTTCCTTCCCAAAGTTTAGTACCTTCACTCTAGCTTTAAAATTGAGCCGACTACAACCTCTGAAAGCCAGAATACTGGCTAGGCCGCCGTTGGGCCGCCAGATTTTTAAGAGGTCAATTAAAAATCAGTACAGCGTTTTGGAGAAACAATATAGTATGTAAGTAAAAGTGAGATGTTGCTTGTTGCAACTCCGCCACAAAACTACATGGATGCGCATAATATGCATTATTAGGCAGTATTGTGTATTCACTGTATTCCTGTTTATTCTTGTATTCACTTTGTTTTCAGTTGTGGTCCACACACACCATCCTACATCTCCTGGTTGATATACTATTAATTGTGTCGCCCCATCAGCTGTGATCCTGCTCACCCTGAAATCACTCCACTCTTCTCCCCTCCCTGCTGTAGAGAGAGTTTAGCCAGCTAGTTTAGCCAGAGGTCGACCTCTTTAACCCTAATGATTATCTTGTGAATGGTGCAGAGCCAAAAAGCCAATCTCTGCCACTGCAGCCTGAGTTATTTCCCTAGCCCTGCCCTGCTCATGTTCTTGTGTCAGCAACAGCCTGCAAGCAGCAGAACAGAGGGCCCAGATCTGACACAGGCTAATCTTTAACTCTGCATATCAGCAGTTACTCGGAGCACTCTTCACCCGAGCACACAGAGTGTAAACGGGTGTGTGTTAGAGGGGAGTTTATGAGTTGGGGAGATGCTTCGTTGGCCCGTTTCAGTCACATTATGACTGATTTTTTCATTTTTAGCCTTCATACCAAGTTATCCTACTCTACTCAGCTGTTTTTTGTTTCGACATATAGGATCTTGTGACCTTTCTCACACACACACACACACACACACACACACACACACACACACACAGACACACACAAACATACACAAGCATAGTTATACAAAAACATACACACACATTCACGCATGCACACATATTCTTTACAAACACACACTTCCTTCCTTATTTTCATGCACTTAGTCAGCCTAATTTGTTTTCCAGCAGTGTGTTTTCATGAAATACTTTCCAGACTCAGCTTGTCCTTGACAACACACACACACACACACACACACACACACACACACACACACACACACACACACACACACACACACACACACACACACACACACACAGATCCTATTCTTAGCTGTTAACATTTCACTGTGAAATGTCGGCTGTCTTTACTTCACATTTTCCCTGCTGGCTTCAACGTTGTCTCCATCTGCTACACCATCCTACTGTTCTCTCTCTCTCTCTCTCTCTCTCTCTCTCTCTCTCTCTCTCTCTCTCTCTCCCTCTCTCTCTCTCTCCACCTCCATTCCATGCAGATTAGAAACACAGCTGTCCATGACAACCTGTTGTATATTCAGAGAGAGAAGAAGAAACGTGTATTGGCAGCATTATTATGTCTCCTTTTTTTGTCTTTTTTCCCCCCACTGAGACAGAGGAGCTAAAATTACTTCCTATTAGTCTGCTGTAAATGCAGCGTTTAATTTAATTTTGGACATATTTCTAAACCGACTCAGATGTCAGGGAGGGAAGTCTATCCTCCGGCTCTGTGCACACGCTGCAGAGTAAGTGTTGAGACAATTTGTGAGAACAAGTTCACTTTCAGACACAAAGGAGTCGCGAGCGTCACCCCACCGAGGGAAAGGGCTCACATTGCACCTGTGGACCTCTCTCTCTCTCTCTCTCTCTCTCTCTCCCTCTCTCTCCCTCTCTCCCTTTCTCTCTGTCTCCCTCTCTCTCTCTCTCTCTCTCTCTCTCTCCCTCTCTCCCTTTCTCTCTGTCTCCCTCTCTCTCCCTCTCTCTCCCTCTCTCCCTCTCTCTCTCTCTCTCTCTCTCTCTCTCTCTCTCTCTCTCCCTCTCTCTCTCTCTCTCTCTCTCTCTCTCTCTCTCTCTCTCTCTCTCGCTCTAAAACATAAGATAAGATAAAACAGTACTTTATTGATCGGGGGGGACTCAGATGTTACAGCAGCACTGATATAAAAAATAGCAACAGTATAAAAAGTAAGAATAGGTATAAAATAAAATAAAGTAGAATAACATAAGAATAAAGTAAATACAAGGCAAGTTGAAGTGACAGATAGGGTGTATATGTATATAAAGTGCAGTGCAAATAATATGCAGTGTGTCTAACAGTGTAATATGGTGTAATATAATAGTGTAATATAATATAAGATATATTAGTATGATGATGTTATATGGTATGGCATAGCATGCTATAGCAGTTATATTAATGTACTACGGTACATTATATCTGTTATATTAATATAATACAGCAGTTGTATGAACATGCTGAGTCCTCTGAGGGTTCAGCCTAATGACAGTCTGTGGTTCCCTGCTGTTGTTGTAAAGTCTGATGGCCGTGGGCACAAAGGAGCGCCTGAAGCGCTCAGTTCTGCATCTCGGTGGGATGATGACTGACTGAAAGAGCTGCCCATCTGCCACAGCTCATCGTGGAGAGGGTGAGAGGGGTTGTCCAAGATGGATTTAATTTTGTCCTTCATCCTCCGATAGTGAACTAAATAGTGCTTGTCTCAACTTTGATCCACTGTCAAGTTGAGAGCAGTTGTACGGTAGGAATCTCAAAATCAGACATACGTTTGCAGAAGTTGTCCCTTTCTCCAGTAGTTAACGGGCAGTGCTCGGTGTCCACGCTGTTCTCATGTGTCACCAGGACACAGGACCGCAGAAACCGAGCCGGCCTGCGGGAGGGCAAACGGGTCAGGACAGCTCCGACAGCCATAGGTAGATCATGTACCCTTTCAATGCTGCGAGTGGGGAAGGGGGTATACTGTCCATTCACACACAATGCCAAGAGTCCAGGACCCCCTTCAGAGCAACTTCACAATCCCCTGTCTCTAGTCTTATGTTACTGTGGGATTAAAAGGCTGTCCATCAGCTTTATACCTCATTGATTGATTGACAAGAGACCAGAGCATCGATATTTGTATGCTTGGGTTTCGAGCTTGATATTGAAAAAGGTATTAAATTCTCTTCATTGGTATGACTGAATGGATGTTTTCCACTTCGTTGTCCATGACTGGACAAGAGAGGCATCAAACAAGATTTTGGAATTAATATTTCTGATAATCAATATGTCTGGAGGTATAGTGTATTATATTGTTATAATTTTCATGTCTTCTGCATACAACAGAGCAGCTTTACAAGACTGGCTCACTGAGGTTGGACATGTTTTGCTTCTGTTGTATGTAGATTTGTCAAAGTTAACGCCATAACGCTTTGACGCAAATTTGTTTTAACACCTCTAATTTCTTTAACACATTAATGCAGCCTGCAATTTTTAGGTTGCGGGTAACGGACTCAGTTTTAAAAGTGGAGTCACTGACATCATATGAAACTAGACTCCTAACCTAAAGAATCCAGTGATGCCAATCATGTCCTACTACTCATTGTGAAGGAGGTTAAGTAACGCTCCAAACTTTCTGAAGAAAGGAAAACTAGCATGGCCATTTTCAAAGGGGTCCCTTGACCTCTGACCTCCAGATGTGTGAATGTAAATGGGTTCTGTGGGTCCCCACCAGTCTCCCATTTACAGACATGCCCACTTTATGATAGTCCCAGTCAGTTTGGTCAAGTCATAGTCAAGTCAGCACTCTGACACACTGACAGCTGTTGTTGCCTGTTGGGCTGCAGTTTGCCATGTTCTGGTTGGAGCATTTTATGCTAAATCCAGTACCTGTGAGGGTTTCTGGACAACATTTGTCATGTCTTTGTGTTGTTAATTGATTTCCAATGCTAAATATATACTGTACAATTGCATAATAAAGCATATTTGCTCACTCCCATGTTGATAAGTGTTAATACTTGACAAATCTCTATTTAAGGTACATTTTGAACAGATAAAGGTGTGTGATTTGCGATTAATCATGAACAATTGTGATTAATCATGATTTAATATTTTTATTGTGTGACAGCCATAGTTGTATTACATGACAAACTAACCCAGCATTGCCAGATGTATGATAATGATCATATATGCACAATAACTTTGCCTTCTGTCTCTGGTTCACCGTCAGGAGAGTTACTGTAGCAGCCACGGTGCTGCGTTCAGTGTCTCTGGTTCACCGTCAGGAGAGTTACTGTAGCAGCCACGGTGCTGCGTTCAGTGTCTCTGGTTCACCGTCAGGAGAGTTACTGTAGCAGCCACGGTGCTGCGTTCAGTGTCTCTGGTTCACCGTCAGGAGAGTTACTGTAGCAGCCACGGTGCTGCGTTCAGTGTCTCTGGTTCACCGTCAGGAGAGTTACTGTAGCAGCCACGGTGCTGCGTTCAGTGTCTCTGGTTCACCGTCAGGAGAGTTACTGTAGCAGCCACGGTGCTGCGTTCAGTGTCTCCGGTTCACCGTCAGGACAGTTACTGTAGCAGCCACGGTGCTGCGTTCAGTGTCTCCGGTTCACCGTCAGGAGAGTTACTGTAGCAGCCACGGTGCTGCGTTCAGTGTCTCCGGTTCACCGTCAGGAGAGTTACTGCAGCAGCCACGGTGCTGCGTTCACTGTCTCCAGTTCACTGTCAGGAGAGTTACTGTAGCAGCCACGGTGTTGCGTTCACTGTCTCCAGTTCTTTTCTCCTTAAAGTGACGAGCCGCTCAGCTGCATTTTTCTCAGATTTTTAATTAATTATTAATATTTCTTTTAACCCTTTAACCCATAGTGTTAATCGGTTAAAATGCTTAATGTCGGTTAACGGTTAAACAATTAATTATTAACTGCCCCATTCATAAACGATAATCTTAGGCCTCTGGTACGATAGTTTACCATTTCTCATGTGGCAGCACTGAGCTAACATAATGTAACTTGGTCGTTATGACAACACTGCTGTCACTGTTTGTGGATGTTGCATCACACTGAGGATGGTGGTTTTGGGTTTTCTGCACTATTTGTCAACAGAGCAGTCTTGTGGGCATCAGTCCATCTTACTGCTGAATAATAATTACTGTGCTGCTAAGGAGATGTAAATCCAGAGGACAGAAGGTCATTTTGAATATGTTTGTAACATGCTTTGTCTCATATGTCCAGACCGGACTTTTCTCATTGTCACTAATAATCCTCATCAGCTGCTGGTTTGTCAAAACGACTGCATCCCCAGCCTTAACCCGACATAACCTACTCCTGATCTTTACTCGTCCTCCCAGTGGGTTGAGGAGGGCAGAAACCTTTTCGCTCTGCATGTATCCTAGCTGAAAATAAGAAACAAATGTGGATGAAAACAAATAAAATGGAGACCGAGAGCATGTGGTTCAGATCTGTCTGTCTCAGCTGTATTTTCTCAGGCTGATCCTTCAGGCCGCTCTCTCCTCCCATCCAAGTCAGTGACCAAAACATCAACAGAAGCAGCTGAAACATTAAAGGGGAAACTCAAATTTAAACTGTATATGGAAAGAAACCTTTATTGATGCCCAACATCGTGTAAGGAATGCAAACATTTTCAGATTGTGTGTAAACAACTAGACTTGATCTTCACATTCCATACTACCATTCTGCATACATACTGCATCCTACATACTCAGTCAGTATGTACTGCATACTGCCTACTAAATGAATGATTAAGTCTGGCGTTATCAGCAGGCTGTTCACACTGAAGTTATCTCAAGCAATGAGTCTCTGCATCACATGACTGCATCGATCACGTGACCAGTCCGAGCTACCGTGAAAATTGGTCGTCACAAATGTAAATCAACATCATCTCTTCCACTCAATTTAATATTTTCCAGTATCATTTTAAGGCAAATTAAAATAATTAAATATTTTATGTTAAGTATGTGTTCTGCAGAACATTGTATATGTGAGCGCCAGCATCTTTTCTCTTAACTGCACCTTAACGTCACTCGCCATCATTCGTAATTATTTTAAACGTCGGTCTCGCAGTGGTTCGTTGGCCAGTCCGAGAAGCCCCACAATGCACTTTGGGGCAGTTGAGAGTGTCCAGTACGCTTACATCAGAAATACTCAGAAATTCTTGCTTATTTAGCCTACGTCAGGGCGTTTCTCACATACACAAAATTCAAATACTCTGCAGTCGGAACGCACTACATACTCAATTTTACGTCATACTTAATATACTAGCATACTTAATATCAGATTGATTGGATTATATTCACAAGTAGTAAAACATTACATGTCCCTTATAAATTAAAAACAAAATAATGGGAAATGTATTATTGTTTTTGGGGTGCTGGAAAAAAATGTCATAAATAATACTTGATAATGATATATTTGACTTCAGGACATCTCTGACTACATACATGCTGAAAATCAAACATTTTACTGTGTTAATTTAGATATTTTCCAAAATAAAAGTCCATAGAAGTCCGTGATTCAACTTTTTACCATGGTCTCGTGTTAAAAAAAGTTAACAAAAATCGTAATCTCAAATCACAATGCATGTAGAATCGCAGTACTTACGTGATGGTATTGAATCAGGAGATAGGTGTATTGTCCGAGTCCTACCTCCATATTGATAGATAAAACTTGGCCAAAATAAAAAGCCAAAGAACGTGTCAGATACATTTTTCCCAAAGATGGCTTCTGATATTACGTGTTCATTTTTTCTAAGTTTGTATTAATTATTTAATGCTTTAACATGTGGCAGTTTGATCATAAATGAAGTTATAGAGGTATTGTGGATAGTTGTCTTTCTAGCTAAACAGCTACAGTGGTGCTAGCATAGCAGCTAGGCAGCTCCAACTACCTACTTGGCTCGGGCGGGTGTGGGGCGGGACGTCCAGCCCTACTACTGCAACTGTGCAAACCTAAGAAAAACTCGAGATGGCAGCTCCCGTATCCAGGATATTTTGGCTCCACTTTTGTACATCGGGAGGATGTGAAGAAGCGTCCTACAGTCTATGTTTCAGATACAGATAAGAAATACCAGTAACTGCTGGGTTCAGTTTAATCAAACTATGTAATGCAGCTTTTTGCTTTGAGGCACATCACTTGTTAGTTTCACTCCTCTGCTCCTCAGTTGGTCAAAACCAGAACCAAAACCCAACATTTTATTTGGCGAGCTGTCCACCCTGTAATGCTGTCAGAGCTTGATGCATCTGCCATCTGTAAAGCTGAAGAATCTACGGCAAACAGGGAATCTGAACTCTGCATGACATGTTCAACTGTTCAGCCATTGTTTCTGCTATTGTTTTACTGCCCTTCGTGGCTGTAATCCAGCTAACTGTGGGCCACACCCACAGCAAAAGGCAAGTACTAAACAAATATCCCAAAATATCACAAACATCAGTGACATACACACTGTGCCACAGACAGGACGCAGGCTTAGATTAGTTAGTCTGGCTTTAATCAATGCTGAAGAAGCTTCTGCTTTAGTGCAGCAGACATGGTGACACCCTGTTAGTTGCTCTCCAGGAAGCACATAAAAGATTTTATTGATTAAAGGACAAATCTGTCATAAAACACCTTCACTTGTACGGCTCACTCATTCTGGGCTGAACCACCTGTTCGCACAAACTTCTTAAATCTTACCAAACTGCACCTTATCTCTCTCTCTCTCTCTCTCTCTCTCTCTCTCTCTCTCTCTCTCTCTCTCTCTCTCTCTCTCTCTCTCTCCCCCCAGCTCTAGGAATGTGTTCGGCTCTCTTGCACCCTGGGGAGACATTAAAACGAGGCACGGAAAGCCACAGGTTGTCCTTTGAAAGACAAGCTCTCAACAAGGGTTCACTTGTGTTCTGTCCGACACTAAGCATCTTAAATCTCTGTCGCTAGACCATGTGTGGTTGGATTTCATTGATAATTCCAGCCCAGGGTTTTCAGGCATGGTTTTGGAGGCTAAAGGGTCTAAGTGTAATCATAGAGCACGCCCTAAGATTTAAACTCTTCTTGTGCAATCAGCAAATTATGGTGTTGGAAGCAAAGGCCCCTCTTCCTCTTTTTCCTCACAGCATAAACAAGTGTTTCATGTGTAAAAATGGCTGTTTCCTGTTTGCGAGTTCCCCCAAAGCATTCTTCAAGCGAAGAAGCCCAAGTGCTCTACGGTCATGTTCAGTTTTAGGGCTGAGCCAGTTCCTGCATGTGCAGCGCAGGAATTTTGAGTTTCCGTCAGGAACTGGCAGTCTCTTCTCGTCTTTTTCATGATCTTTTGAGCGAATATGAAAACATTTGCCTTGCCATGTGTCTGGCCAACCTCTCCTCTTGTCGTGGACAAAAAGGCCATTTTCTCCACGTCTACCCTATCCTGGACTCTGTTGCCATGGTAACCCACGGTCTAGCTGGCAACGGCTTTGTATTCCTGTGGGAGACTTTTAGAAATGTGCTGTCTCACTGCTGTTTGTGTGTGTTTTGGTGAGACTTCCTTTCTCTTTTTCCCTTTGAGAGTGTTTACGCACATCTGTGTTTGTGAGAAAATCTTCTCTGTGAAAAGTTTGTTTTCGGAAGCTTTTGTCCTGGAGTTTGAAATGCTTCATAAACCTTCCTCTCCAGGATCCATCACTCAGCCTCAGTCAGCAGACTACTAATAAGGTCCTGCACTCATAAAATACATATCTCAACATATCAAATATCATTAAAACTGGGTAGCAGTTCTGTTTTCTCTATAGATATTTCTGAATATCTAGATTTTTATTTAAGAGATTTAAACTTTTATTCACAGTAGGTGATGCACTCCTTGTGTCATCAATCCTCATTGGTCTTTGCTTTTACTGTAATTATCCAATTATTATTATTAGCAGTGGCCTTTGAACATTATTGCATTTCTCAAAAATTATCCGCTGAAATTTATTTCTTATGCCATGCCATTTTGATATAATTCTTCATTTTATATCTACAACTTCCTGTAGTTTAAATATCTATTTAAGTATTTTAGAAGATTTAATATCCAGCTATCCATCCAATTTTCACATATATACTTAAAGGTCCAATATTGCAAGATTGAGAAGTGAGATTTTCATGTATTATTATTATTATTATTATTATTATTATTATTATAAAGCCTATTTAAGGCTATATAAATACTGTGAAAGTAATGAAACACTCCATGGAGAAATGCACATATTCAGAAACTGTGCCTTTGAAACAAGCCATCACGGTTTCTGTCATTTTGTGATGTCACAAATCTACAATATTTAGTCCGTTGTACAGTTTTACAGTTTATTCCTGTTTTCCATGTATGTGAATGAATTCGGCTGATAGGAAGGGAACACGGCAACATAGCAACGAAATTCAATTACAGTTCTGTTGAGATGCGTTTCAGACAGAGGCTGAACACAGCCATAATCAGGCAGTAAAATAATGTGTTTTTGAACATTACAGCATGTAAACATGTTCTACTAGAAACATAGAATACAAGTATGAACCTGAAAATGAGCGTGAGATGAGACCTTTAAATCTAGTCATATGTACATTTTCAAGTATTTGCCAACAAACCAAACGTGTGATATGACTCAGAACAGAGTTACTGTCTTCTGTGTGACGGCGTTTCTGTTGGTCTTCCTGCTCCTCCCTGCCCATCTGCTCTGGCCCGAGGACTTGCAACAATAAGCGACAGCTTACAGCTTTACGTCTTTGTTTGAAGGTGTTTGTTACACCCACTCCCAGTAGCTCACTCAGTGAACTTTCATGCTGCTATTTTTCTGTCTGTACACTTCCTGTTATGTATCCTCACTAGAAGCCCCCACCTATACACACTCAGTTACGCAGTTTTATCAGACATGCACAAAACCATGTTACCTATTATTTCCATCCTGTAACCACGACATCTCCCCTCTGTCCCCGCTAGGCGAGTGTGTGCTTCAGCGAGCTGTTATGGTGAGGAAGAAGTTGACTGCCAGGGAAGGAAGAGGCTGGGTGTCTGGTACCCTCTTCTGTACCCACTTCAGAGTGGCCTTCGTGCCCCAGGACAGTCCCAAACCTGACGTGAGTCCTTCTGAGCAGCTCTACTGATTTAAAATACTTCTATTATTGTTAGTAATGTGTTATTATTGTCTGTTTAAAGCATGACTGTGAAATACATTAAGAACATTTAAAGGGTAATTTTGGTATTTTTCAACCATGACCCTGCTGTCCATGTTTTTGTATCTGACTAATACTAATAAAATAAGATAAGATAAGATACAACAGTATGGTGTTATTGGGGCAAGCTGGCGCCGTCATTAATGTCCACTTTAAGTGCTTGTTTTTGCCATGACGGGCTCTGATTGTTATCATAAGTGTTTGACAACATTATGAAGAGTCTCGCTCAAGGAAAGTTCTCGTTCTGAAACTTTGTGAGGTTACGTGTTGCTAAAAAGACAACGGTGTAGTATAGTATGTAGTGAAATACATCCATTCTTGTCAGACACTTATATTAACAATTTGAGCCTGTCAGTGGCAAAAACAGCATTTTTAGTGACCGCTCTCCCTCAGTGCTGCACCAGTTTGAAAAATCATTGTCCCTATTAGTCAGTTAGACACAAAACCATGGGAAAATAGGGTTGAAAAATACCAAAGCTACCCTTTAACATAATGCAAACCTGTGATGATGGGAGCTAACATGTTTTGTTTAACAGTATATGCTGTATATTTTTCTTTAAATAACTTTCATGATGCAGGACAATGCAGATCCAGTGCTTCTAGGAGATCATGATGTGGCTTTGGCATCCATAGAGAAGGTTGTGGTTGGTAAGTCACTTACTGTACGCCCACATTTTTATCATGACCAGTAAGAATGCCATAAGTGGAGATCTAGTACCATACAGTATATCCTGCCTTTTGCTGTGATACTGTAACAGCTACATCATTCTAACAGATGTTATTTATCAGTACTTTCAGGTTACTATAATGAAAATACAAGGAAACGGACATGTTGCAGTTTGTTAAAATGGCTTTGTTATAACTTCTGACTGATTGCCTTAATTATTGTTAAAGGTGCTCTATACAATATTCAGAGCATGAATATAGCAGATAATGAAGTCACTGCCTCTGTGTGTTGTAATCCAAGATTGTCCATATTTTGTTGACACTGTAAGTGCTTTTAGTGCATGTTTGTGCATGTGAGCGTGCCCCACTGGCTAGCTCACAGCCGATGATATTAAAAAGTATAAAGTGGCATAATAACCCAAGCAGGGCACTGCCCTGAGATCATTACTAAAATAAAAGTATGCAAAATAAGATATTTAAATATAAAGTGCAGGTTTTGGGCTCCCTTACTAGACCCACATACTAAAGGTCAAACATACTGTACTGTTAATATGTCCTGTATGTAAGCTCTTCTCACGGGTTGTCTGGCTCTTGACTTGATTTGTCTGTCTAATTTTTAATTAGGCTCCTTTTCCCCCATCTGTGTTGCAGTTGGCCCAAACAGGACCAAGCTGGTGACCCCAAACTCCTCACTGAAGTTCACTCCAGAGGAGCTGGTGCTTTACTGTAGGGACCTGCGAGTCATCTGCTTCCTGTTTGACCGCCTCACTCCTGACGCACAAGTCCTAGAGGTATGTATCATCACCAGATTTTAGGAATTTAGTGATCTCATTTTAAGCATGACTAGGCCTGACATTGGCTTAAAGACGTAACTTGTGCGTGTGCAGCCCAAAAACAGGAACTTCCAGATAACCACTTTATGCATGAGTGAATGCTTTTTTTTTTTTTTTTTTTTTACAGCTTTTAAAATCACTTTTTCTAGATTTATTTTATTTATTTTTTTAATAAAGTACATCTAAAGGTTTGTGCCTCCTTTTAAGCACTCCTGCTCCTAGAGATTTGAGCAGTGTAGGTAAATATTTGTATGTTACTGCATCTTTTGAGGTGTGTGCGTGTGTGCATGCGTGCGTGTTGGGTTAGATTCAAGGCTCTGGTTACTGTCATGCTGTTCACCAGTCATTTCAGAGCCTAAAGACTTCTGCATTGAGAAGCTGATCTGTACCATACACCACTGATCTGACTCTGCAGGGCATTGATGTTGAAAGCTGATGACCTTTGTCATGTTGATGGGCTCACTGTGGTTTCCCTCTTCAGATAACCTACACCATCGCCAAGACCTACCAGCCTCCTAAACCAGGGTCGGTTTTATCTTTCCAGAACGCTGCCCTTGGGAGTGTAGGTGAGTAGATTAATGTATGCACCCTCATGTATACCACCATCTGTTCCCTCCCTGGCACTGAAACAACACCTCATCAGTCTGTCTATCATCCTGCAGCTGTGTTGAGCTCCACAGCTCACACAGTTTTGAGGTTTCATGATTTTTCTTTGGTATGGTATGTAGACTCAATAATTATGTTATATTATGTTGTTGTTGTAGTCTGAGTAACGCAGTGTCTTATCCACTGTAATAACCAAAACATGGCTGCTGTGATCTGAAGCGTTAAAGCAAACAGCGGAGGGTCTGCCGGGACACGACATGAACCTTCACATGTTAAACCCAGCATGGTAGACACTACACATACAGTAAAGTACTCTGTCATGGGCAGGTAATATTATCATACTGCAGCTGACATGTCCCTTTATAAATTGAAAAGAAAATACCAAGAAATGTCTTCATTCTTTGATTTTTGGTTTGTAAAAAAACAGAGCTGACGGAGAGCAAGAGACAAACTTGGAGAAGTTAGCAGAAGTATACGTGTGACCACGTCCGGTTTTCAAAATAAGATGTTAACAAACAGTACAGAAACACAAAATGCATATATGGAAAGTATAAAACACGTTACGTGTCCCTTTTTAAATAAAAAAAAAAAATACTACTAATTTGTGAGGGAAATGACTTTATTCTTTGATTCTTCAATTTAAAGATTTTCCAAAGTAAAAGTCCCTAGAAATGTATGATTAATCTTTTCCCCATGGTCTAGTGTTAAAATAGTTAACAAAAAATCTCAAAAACTCATATGCTCGAATCAGGATACTTCAAAATGTCAATACATATTGAATCGGCACCCAAGTATGATGATGGTATCAAATCTGGAGATCCGTGAATCGTCCCAGCCCGAGTTTACTGTATATGTGAAACCATTTACCCCAGTCGTAACATACTGACTGACGTCTTGTAAAGTGCAGACAGTTATATAATTCGGACTTAGACCAAATAATCTTGATATTTTCCAGAAATATGTTGGAATGAATAAATGTTTCGGGCAGTATAGCCTTGTGTGTGTGTGTGTCTGTTTCGATGTTAATGACAGTCTAAAGTATTTATCAGTGAATCTGTCATTCATTCTTTTCTGTGCATATTTCACAGTGATGAATATTCATAGAAATAACAGCTCTGTGAAAGTGTGAAGCAAATGGCCACATGAATCATCATGAACTTGTCAGTCATGTGCTGTACTTGCTTTCTAAATCTTTTCTCCTGATGTGCCTTCAGTAATCTCCGTTCTCACTTTGATTTTCACTCTCTCTAGCTCCAGGGACAGAACGTACCCAAAAAACAGTTTGTCATTTCGACATGACTTCGACTCCGTTTCATCTATTTTTGCTTCTGTCTGTCTACTTTCTGCTGTGCCATCAGAATGTGATGTTATAACTCTTGAGACTGGAGAGCATATTAAACAGGAAACATAATGGTTTCTGTGCCGACCAGAAGGACATATAAAGCTCACATGATGACGCAGTGAAAATGCTGAAACCATGCACAGATGTGAGGAAATCTCTGAGAAATCTCTGAGTGGTTTGAAGGCGAGGCTCAGTAAAATGTTCATGGGCTGATTTTGACAGTGATTGAGAGGCTCAGTGTTTGAAAGATTAAACCACCGTAATTAAATGTGATGGTGTGCCTTCAGAGAGAAAGAATCCAACTCAGTGTCTGTAAATAGGACACTTTACATCCCACTAACAAAACAAAAACTCTCAACATTATACCCAGTTGTTACCACTGGCTGTTCGGCTCGTCCATATAGAGTAATATGAGCCTGTCTGTGCAATACATTATGCTATGTTAAAGCTACGCCAGGCTGACCAGGCTATGGATGACTGTCAGCTGTTGGTTAAATAATGCAAGCCCCCCTCTGAAACAAGCCGCTAGATGACCTACAGCTCAACTCTGCTCCGGGGTCAAGTGTGTCCGGTGTGTGGTCAGTGCCCTGACGACACTGGGACGCCATAAGATTCAATCACGTATTGAAATATTGTAGTAGGGGTGTACAACTGACCAAATTTTAATCGTGATCACAATTTTGGCTTCTCACAATTAGATGAACATGATTGCCTGTGATATTGGTGTTTATAATATGTGCTCCTTTCATAGAAGACTCTGCTGCATAAATCAAGCGCTTCATAAATTAACAGCTAGAGATGCACCGTCAATCAGCAGCCGGTCCAGTGAGAGCAGCGCTCTGTTTTTTTAAAATGTGAAACTGCAAAAAAAAATATATTGTGTCCCTGAAATCTATGAATAATTGTGATAACAATCGTGATTTCAATATTGATCAAAATAATCAGGATTATTATTTTGGCCGTAATAGTGCAGCTCTGTATTGAAGCAGATGTGGTCTCATTTATGAACATTAAGTATATTCACTCCAGTGCCACCAAGACATGGTTTGTTTAGAGTAGTTGAAATGATTTAGACTGAGTTTGCATTACTAAACTCAAATAAATTTAGTTTAGTGGAAAAGGAAGTGAGAAGTCAGACTGGATCTAACAGGCATCTCACTGTGGACAGACACTTGTTTTTCATAAACAACCCTCTTGTGTAACATCTGGATGCAAATGGCGACGGTGAAAATGCCAAACTCAAGGCTTCGAAATGGTAGTCCACCAGCCGGTGACTACGTCCACCTCTTATATACAGTTTATGCTTAAAATAGAGAAAAATAGCAAATCCTCACATTGGAGAAGCTGTAAACAGAAATATATTTTAAAAAATGGCCTCAGCTATTAGTCAGCTCTTCTCATGATACACAAGACTAGTGCACCATTAGTTCCTCTCTGATCAGTCCCCTGCAGTAGCTTTATACCACACCTGCTGCGTTTTTCTGAAATGTCACCCCGGATCCCTTTCTGTAGAAAAGAGTTGAAAGCCTCTTTTCCCAAAAAGGATATGTTGTCTTTTTACAAAACATCATTAAAAAGTCACAGTATTGTCACATACTGTACCTGGTCTTGTCACCAAAAGTGTCATAAGCATCAAAACAATATTTGCACTCTGGCACATGATATTTTATATTATTGAGATGTTTGACTCACTTTCTTCCTCAAGAAATGAAGCAGTTTCTAAGCAACCGTCGCCGAAACACCCACATGAACTGGTATGAGTCGGTCTCAGACTGGGAGCAAGAGCTGGAGAGATGCGGGACCACTGGCTGGAGAGTCAGCTCAGTCAACGACCGCTTCGAGATGTCCACCAGGTAAAATCACACCCTAGGTGAACAGTAACCACATCCCTGTGTCTGGGGGGGTTTTCAATCCAAGTTTAAATGAGGCATATTATGGTATGTCAGTTATACCATATATTCTCTCCTCAGTGTTTGATCCTAACCAATAGTGTAGAAAAACATGAAATGCTGTACCAAATTTTATCAAAATATATGTATAATGTAAAATTTGTGACTACATCTGCTTGCTAGTTCTTGACGAGAGAACGTTTGGGACGCAATGTTTTTCAAAACCTGAAACTGAGAGTGTCTGGCAGAGCCGAGGCTAAACTCCTAGAAAAGACAAAGCTGACTGCTCACTTTGCTCGGTCAATATGCTCTAAAAGGTCTAAGTTGTTGGCGTTTTGAATACATAAAAATCTCATCCATCCAAATCTGTGTATTCTCTCTGTTTCCTGTCAGCCTGCCGAGATTCATCGTGGTTCCACAGAAGGTTTTAGACACTGAGCTGAAGAAAAGCTTCGCCCACTTCAATGAAGGACGTATCCCTGTGAGTGCACAACATTGTGATTTAACCGACCACTTCACTTACCACCACTCATTATTTCCACCAGGAGATCATGTATTTTGGGTGTGTGTGTGCATCGGTGTGTCTGTCTGTCCATGGCTAATCTCGCATACTGCTTGACCCATCAGCCCAGTAGTTTTGTGCTCATTTCTGACTGCATGCTCGAGGACCTTTTGTGGTTGCAGTGATTCACACTTTTTGAAAGCATATTTTATTGACAACATATTTTATTGTTTGTTTTATACAATCATTGACTGCTGGCTCCTAACTACTTTTAACTGGCCAGTAGGGGGCGCATGTGACACTTTTTTCTGCTACGGATTATTAATTCTTCCTCTCTTGAGATGCACACTTATGTACGACAGTTGCATCTATACATGTATGACTGAGCACACCACTGACCACAATGGAGCACATCCTCCCATGCTGGTAGGAGGAGAGATAGTTAGCTGTTAGCATGGTAGGAGGAGAGATAGTTAGCTGTTAGCATCCGATGGGCAGTAGAGTCCTTCGGTGTGTTTGGCTAACAGAGAGTTAACAGCTAACTGGGCTAATACAGCTAACAGAGTGAACAGAGTTAACAGCTAACGGAGTTAAATACACAACAGGACTGATGAGGAAGCATTAAACAGTCAACGTACACAGTGAACAACAGTTTAGCAGATAGCTGCATATATTAAAATGAGAGCATATCTGTTTGAGGCATTTTTATGTATAAAAAAACGTATCATTATTGTATTTGTATATATTTTCTACAGACTTTATATATTATTGTAATGGTCTTCAGACTCCAGACCAGTCTCCAAAACCAAAGAACTAGGACACAGAGTTGTAATGTCATTTGCTGTAAAAGTAGGGCTGCTCTCAGAACATATTAAAGGTGCTTCATGGAGTACTCTCTTAATATGCTGGAGATCAAAATGCAATTTCCAGTGAATCAATTGTGCTCCCATAGAATAACGCACACTTGTCTTTAAAAACTCTGTAGTATCTCAACTGGATCCTTAAATGTGAATAACATTGCAAGTTGTACTCTGTATTTTCATGCTTTAAGAAGGAGGTGCTGACTTTCAAAACTAACACCGGAGCTTCAAATTAGCAATTGTCCTTCTCAAATGTGTCGTATGTTTTATAACAGAACAATATTTCAATGGCAGTCATCTTTTAGATATGTTTTCCCTTCTTATTAACATTCCTGTGAGACAAATTACACAATGAGCACAGATGCAGTGAGTGCCTTTAGGGAGTTTTAACAACGTGAAACATGTTATTAAAGAGGATGAAATTGTGTTTTGTGTTACAGCGCTGGTGTTGGCGACACCCCCGCGGCAGCGATCTACTGCGAATGGCCAGCTTCCAGAACAACATCTACCACGAGAAAGACGACATCAGGTGTGTGTGTGATGTTTTATGTGTACATGTGTGTCTGTCAGTGTAAGCATTCATATTTAATGTGTTTTTAACAGGATTTAGCTGTAGTCTTGACTGCAGGCTGCAACAAGGCAAAGCATGGGTTACAGTAAACTAATAACAGGGTTGATGTTACGCCTTTTAAAGCTGCTGTAGGAAACTTGTTTTTGTTCACAGGCCGGCAGAATTGTCTGTTTGCAGTTCTTTAGATCAGTTTCCATTTCTGAATACTGAAGCTCATCAACTTTTACTGTAATTTAAGATACCAGTGTGTCTACAAGTTGAACATTACAAGTTTAATTGTGTCTTTTTCTATTTCTACCTCCGATACTGTGTGTGAGAAAGTCTATACACTCCTCTTTTCAACTGAACCACCTTTAGCTCTAGAATTAGCAGTCCCTTTATTGTAATCGTCCTGTACAGAAGATGCAGCGTTGTGTTTGATAGTTACCTGAACACAGGAAAAACAGCACATGGCCACAGCCAAAATACTGCAAACTGTTAAAGAAGCTAGTCATTAAAAGTAACAGAGTGATGCCAGAATAGCAGACTCAACCTGCACTAATGAGTTTTTACAACTAAAGCTACATTTATACCACATCTGGGGAAATATTAGTGTCCTCTTTTAAGGCATTTGACTTAAAGCTGTCAGGAGATGAAATCCACTGTTCACAAAGATATGACTAAAAAGCTACCAAAAGGCATACAAGGCAGTTTATTTTCAGTTTGCTGTGTGTTAACAGCATGCTGTGTTCTGTAGAAACCTGGAGATGATCCTGTTTGGTTGCCAGTCGTCTCTGTGTGTGGTGGTGGAGCTGGGCGAGGAGCTGCCCTCACCTGCAGATATCCAGCTGGCACACAGCCGCCTACGCGCCCTCTGTCTGGGAGGTGGGATAAGACATGAACACACACGCAGCACCTGAGCAAATATGTATTCACACACAGCACGAAAAACTAGAGCATATAGAGAACTGTGACGAATGAAGCATTCACATCTTTCACTGGTTATTATATAAACCTCTATCATGTCAGGTACGTGGTCTGAAGGGTCCTTGACAAGTAGTACCTAAATATCTCCTGGACCACCTAACTCTACCTCTCCTACTTAAACAGTATATTACAAATTACAGCCAACTTATTATTTCATTCATATTATTATTGATAACTTAATAACAACTCCACATACATAATTGTCTCAGTCTTCAGTTGCATAGTCAAAATTTAATGAAAAAAGATGGTTTCATTCACATTTATCAAAAGCATTCTGCTTCAGTCCATATTTGTTGGCATGCAGCCTTGCAGAACCATCATTTTCACTGTGATCAATACTGTTTGCTCTGCCCCTTACCGCGCACACACAAAGGGAGGCTCGCTCCCGTATTAACAGACTGTAAGCCTCATTCGAAAACCTCAATAGCAGCTTTGAATGTAAAACAATGACGTTCTGTACAGCCCTAGTTTTACAAATAGCACAGCTTACTCACTCATTGTCTCTGTTGCAATCTCAGTGGGAAGAATGGTGCTGCTTATGGTGAGCCGTCAGCAAAGCAATGTCCAGCTACGAACGGGAGAGTTATAGTCTCATATCGGGGTCCACATTGATCTGGTTGCGCTTCTTTGTTTTCAGACCAACGGATGTGGGAAATAGGCTACTAACCACAAGCTTTATTGCATATATCCTTTCAAATGTCATGCTGATAATATTTGACGCAAATCGAGGCAATATTGCAAAACAGTCTGTTTCATTACTGTAGGCCAACAACACAACAAAACAATTTAATAATGTTACAATTTACATACGAGTTGATTTTAATATTGAAAACAACATATCTATGCTACTCGCTCCAAGACTCTTAAACAGTTTGAGCAACACTGTATTTGAATTTTAAATTAAAAACATATTTTACATACATACATCATTTTCTTACTGCTCGTGGACCACTGTTTTAGAAAATCAGACCTAGAGAAAGACGTAATTTTAATCAAGACAGTGGTCTGTTTCATATAGTCGCCTGTCAGTGGTATCGTAGCCACTTGGAACATGCATAGTAAGGTGTCATAAACTGACTTTTTATAGCGCGGCTTGCAGCCCCTCTGGGACGTCCTGTGTCCGCCGAACAGCATCGTTAAAACTGATCTTTAACACGAACGTGATTTATTCAGTGTTTTTTCCGGTTTTAATCACCGGGTCTGTGTGTTTTGGAGAGGAGGAGACCTCAGACCAACACTGAAGGAATCCTAACTGGGAGACGCTGATTGCAATGATGGCAATGGTGGTGAAGACAACAACTCCCATGATCCCACGCTATGTCACAATGCACCGAACTCTTGGTCTATGTTCTAATTTGCATACTTTTTTTTAACTTAGTACATTCTGCTGTTGCCCTGGCAAAGTACATACTTTTGCATGTAGTATGCATACAGTTGGGACATACTACTTTGTCATACCATTGCGCCTTGAACTTCGACCCTCTTGCACATATTTCCGCTACCCAGAGGATTGTGGGTTGTAATAGGCAGAAAAGCATGCTGGCTTGCATACTGCAAAATGTGACTGGATGAAGCAGGACATACTGGTATTTTTGACATATTGCATTTGACATACTGTGTATTGGGACATATTAAATCTTTTTTTGGCATACTAAATAGTAGGGGAGTATGGTTATTAGATCCTACAGCTGGTCTTTTACTATTGTTTTAATTGAGAGACCCCTAGCAGCAGAAAATAACATATTGTGCATTTAAGTCACTATTTAAAGAGTCAGTTTGTAATCTAAACCACTGTGGCGTTCTAAGTTTTCTACCAAATTCGTACTTTCTTTATCACACTTGATGTACATTTCAAAAGTTGTAAGTACATCACTGTCTGAGTTGTTAGGGTCTGACACTCATCCAGCGGCAGCTCAAAACAAGCTTTGCCAGACGGTCTTTATTTTTGTTTTCGTCATGTAGGCACACACAGCACATTCCATGGTTGAGTAAACAGAGAGACAACAAAACTCGCAGTCGTCTACAGCTACTGGCCTTGGAGCTGAAATACTCACACTCACACTCTCCTGCTCACAAACAATGTGTTAAGGTCACCGATTATCACGGTTCACACATGTGTCAGCTCGGTGTTTCGTCTTTTGTGGGTGAGTGCTTCACAGCTCAGAGGATTGTCCTGTAAAAACAGCCACTCAGAATATTTGGTCGGCTTACTGGCTGTGGGCTTTGAGTTTTCACAGCAACTAGATTGAAAATGAAAATAGATTTTGGGGATTGTGTCAAATGCTAATCTGCCTGAGATTAAGTGGATTTTGCACTTAGAGTCCCATTCAAGATTTGGGTGATTTATTTTGAGGCGGTAGCTTTTCTAGTGGTGTGAAATGGTTAACCAGTCTAGTGTGGTTGTAATTAGTGAATACTGCTCTGTCCGTTACTACTGGACTGCAGTATTAAGTATTAAAATGTACTGATGAGAATGTGAGTTGACCTTTATCAGTCCTATTGGTTATGTGACTGTTTTTTAAAGTTGAATTTCTGGGTAAAACACTAATTCAACATGCAAAAAGTAAATTTAAACATTAAAGGCAGGGTAGGTGATCTTGAGAAACCAGCGAGAGTATACATGATTTTTTAATATGATCCAGCAGATAAACGTTTTCTAGTGCTGTCAACTCTTTTCCAATGAAAGTAGCTCGCAGCACTAGCTCCAAAAGTCCTGAAATCTAGAGAGAGAGCCGCCAAGTCTGCAACACTGTCAGCCCGTCACCTCAGGCCTCCCTCCAAAGCCGCTCCCCCAGAATTATCATTATGAACATAAACATATCGTAATGAATGTAAACTTCAAACATGGCTATTGTTGGTGCTCACAGCTGTCAAGCTAGCATCTTATGGAAGACGCTGGCAGCCTGTCCAGTCATTACATTCAGGCCGAATGAGATGATCTGACAGGCTTATTATAGTCCTGCGACAGCCACAGATATCACGTTTTTTCATTTTTTTGTTAGACTATTTGATTTATTTATTGCCATCATGATTTAATGAGAATTTCCACTAATATAACAAAAAATGTAAAAAAAAAAAAAAAAACCCTGCCTAAAATCTTTACCATCCCTGCGTTTAAATTGTCAACTTGATGACAGTATTTACAAAATGAGCATAACATGCAGTTTTCTGAAAGGTGAAGGCTCAGAAGACATACTAATTAAAGCTTTTAGTAATGTGCAATAAGTAATGTTTCAACAAACAGCATCTCTTCATCTGAGATTAGACAGACTTTTCATCACAGCAGTCTTTCTACATATGTTGAAGACTTGGTGTTAGTTGCTTCACCTTATTAAACCCTTATAACTGCGTGCTCCTTATCTCCTGTCGTGTCTGCTGTTGTTTCAGCTGAGATCTCCTTTACTGAACCCTTCAAGGTTTTTTATGTTTGTTTTATGTTTTGTAGTGTTACATGATGTCTGAACATGATCTGTCTTTTTCCATGTTTTGGCTTCTAGATATCTCCACATCTGTGTCAGTGCCTGATGACAAATGGTTATCTACCCTGGAAAGCACCCACTGGCTAGACTACACCAGGTAACAGCTCTGACTGGCCAGTCTGCCAATCCATGTCATCCATTACATAAAGTTATCAGGTTCTTCCAACCCATGGCTTTTTTATTGTTAAACTTGTGCTGTCTGACTGTTAAAGGGTAACTTCAGTATTTTTCAACCTGGACCCTATTTTCCAATGTGTTTGTGTCTCCAGTAATAAGGGATAATGCTGGAACAGGCAGCTGCTCACAAGCTGCAATATGGTGCTATTGGGTCAAGCTGGCGCCATCATTAACGTCCGCTAAAAGTTTTTTTTTTTTTTTTTTTTTTTTTTTTTTTTTTTATTTTTTTTTTTTTTTTTATTTATTTTTCATTATTGTAATTTTTTTTTTTTAATTTGTTTTTTGTTTTTTTTTTTTTTGTTTTTTTTCTATTTTGGGAGAACTTTGTAGACGGCAATTTTTCTACTTCTGTATTTTTTTCTTTTTGCAAGATAGTTCTTTCATTTTTTACCTTCTCCCTTTTTCTTTTTTTTTTTCCTTTTTTTTTTTTTTTTTTTTTTTTTTTTTTTATTAATTTTTTGATAATTTTTTTTTTCTTTCAGGATGAATTTTATTTTTGTTGAAGAAAAAGATAATATTTTTTCTTTATTATTACCATTTTTAATTTTTTTTTTTTTTTTTTTTTTTTTTTTTTTTTTTTTTATTTCCTAACCTTACACACATACCCAAACACACAACATATAAGTGATATTTTTTTGATTGATCTTCACCTGTCACACGCCCCCCTCAATTTGGGGCTTTGTTCCTTTGCCTTTCGGCCCTTCACTCTTTGCCCACTAGAAACTCTCCACCCCCCCCACTCCCCCCCCCTCCCTCCTCCTTTCTCACTTCTCGTTCTTTTTCCCTTCCCCCCCCCCTCCCCCCCCCCCCCCCCCCACTCCTCCCCCCCCCCCCCCCCCTTCTTTCTTTCCCTTATTTGTTTTTTTTTTTATTGTATTTTGGTTTTATTATGGAATTTTTTATTTAATTTTATATTTTTATTTTTTTATTTTATTGTTTATTTTTTTTGTTTTTTTTTATATTTTTGGTTTTTTTTTTTTTCTTTCATTTTTATTTTTTTTAGATTTAATTTTTTAATTTTCCTCTCCTTCCCTTTATCTAGACTTTAACTCAATAAAATTTAATTTATTTGAAGTGAAAAAAAAAAAATTTATTTTTTTTTTTTTTTTTTTTCTTTTCTTTTTTTTTTTAATCCTATTATTATTAATTTCTTATCTTTTATTGTAAAAAAATTTTCTTTTTTTTAAATTAACTTTTTAATTGTCTTTTTTCTTCTCCCTTCCCTTTTTTTTTCTTTATTTTCAACTCCCTCCCCCTTCCCCTACCCCTCCCAAAAATAAATCATTTCAATTCAAAAAATTTAAAAAATAAAAAAAATAATAAATTTACTTTGTTATTGGTTGATTTATTTATTTTCTTGTTTTTATTTTTTTTTATTTTCTTTAATTTAAATTCCTTAATTTTTATTTGTTAAAAAAAATTTATTTATTTTAAAACTTCTTTTTTTTTTATTACACAAAACATTTTTTTCTTCTTTTTCTTCTCTCTTTATTTTTTTTTTCTTTATTTTATTTATTCTTTTTTTTTAAAAACCCCCAATATTTTTTTTTTTTATTATTTTTTTTTGGTTTTTTTTTTTTCTTATTAGTAATTCAAAAAAAAAAGATTAGCATTTTTCTTTACTCAGTGGTAATATCAATTAATTATGTGTTTTATACATTTGTATAACCTCAAAAAATAATCAGTAATTAGAGAAATTTCAGGGAAACATGAAAGCACAATTATCACATTAATAGTGTGAAAATATATGTGTTGTTTCTAAGTAATTACATTATTTGTGATGTGATTACTGTGCTAGTAAGTGTAATGAAATGATATGATGTACCTGCCTCTACGTCTCCAGGGCCTGTCTGAGGAAAGCTTCAGAAGTAGCCTGCCTGCTTCGCGGCGGTCACCTGACTGTGGCACTGCAAGGTGAGTCACGTGACCCAGACCCGGCTCATATTATTCAATCCATTCATTATTCACGGCACCTCCTTCTCATTAATCCCACATTAGGGCTTGTCTTGGAGTAGCTATATACTAGCGACAAGCACACTCCACTGAGCCTACATGCACACTGTCAATAGGCCTCCATGCAGAAGGCTGTTAGGGACATGCTAACACCAGGTGCAACTGTTCAAACAGACAAAGATATACTCCGTAAAATAAATATTACATCTACGTCATGGAAATGATTGATGGCAGACAATTTTAACATATTATTGAAGATGCAAGTTTATATGAAAACCTTCATACAAAAAGTGAATGTCAAACTGAATTTAATTGTGCATGTTGTTTTAAACATACTTGCTGACATTTTTATTACATATAGACCCACACAATATGTGCAACAAATTTTTCTGTACCATAGCATCTGTTAAAGGCTTTCAGTAACATGATTGGTAGGTCACGTGAGAGATTATAATGCAGTTGATGGTGTGTGGATATTATGCATTGATTAATAGTTTGGTGTCTGATTTTTAAAATTCACTATCGATTTGATTTGATCTGGTAGGGAAGGAGACGTAACTACTATGAGCGGTACCAACGGTAGATACGGTATAGTTTGGCTCAACTTTCAGACAACACTGGCTCTTTTTTTATTAACCTTTACAGTATTTAGGCAGGTAATGTCACTGAGACACAGGGTCTCATTCTAAAGAGAGACCTGGTTAAGACGCAACAGAAATATGACTCAAAGTTACAGACAGACAGGACAGTCATACAAAGACAAGATAGTTATCTATAGTTATAGTATAGTTATAGTTAGTTAGATAACACAAGTCATTGGGTGGCTGTAGCTCAGTGGGGAGAGCAGGTCGTCGGTCGTCGGTCGGTCGTCGGTGTACCTGTGTATATGTGTGTGTATATATATATATATATATATATATATATATATATATATATATATATATATATATGAGGTCATACAAGTGACAAGTGTAAAAGTGCCAAAGTGGTAGTTTAACCCTACAAACTAGAACAAAAGGGTCAACTCTATGTGACTGTGTGTCGGAAAAAGGAAGACGCTGACTGTTGTTTGTTGTGGAGTAGAGGTGTCAACTGATCACCACCTGGCAGTGAGTTGGATCAGGTGACGGGGAACGCTACAGGACAGACCAGGAAAACCCAAACATGCAGTGAAGGTGACCTCGGAGTATCTGGTTGGGACTTCTGTCTGCAAAGGTCTTCAGCTCTCATCTCCTCATTCAATGCCCACCGATTAACTGAGTTATTGTTGTTCTGACTCCTGAAAGCTGAACAAAACCCAGAGGAGCAGCTTGTTATTTAAAGGAGAAAAGCTGGTCCACCTTCAGAGAGTCTGAGCCGGCGATGCAGGATACAGGAAGTTGGTTCTGGTCTTGAGCTGAGGAGCTGTAACCCTGTAGCATTTATTCACCCACAAATAAACTGCACATGCACTGTCTGCTACAGCTACGTTCACAGCTATAACACCAGCGACAAACCCACACTCACTCACGAAGGTTATGCAGCGCTGACAGACTGTATGTGCGTGACAGGAAGCCACCAGCATTGCCAGAGCTGCAAACGTAGCACAAACACAGACACTTTGTCAGACACTTTGTCAGACACTCGCTATCGTTATGCTGGACAGACACACAGCTGAGAACCTGCTAAGCTAAACTAAATGTGAGGTGGAGATTTGTACTGGGAAAGTGGCTGCATGTCCGTGACGCTACACACAGCACCGCGGCTGCTACAGTGACTCTGCTGACGGTCAACTGGAGACATTGAATGCAGCGCCGTGGCTACTACAGTAACTCTGCTGACGGTGAACTGGAGACAGTGAACACAGCACCGTGGCTGCTACAGTAACTCTGCTGACGGTCAACTGGAGACATTGAATGCAGCACCGTGGCTGCTACAGTAACTCTGCTGACGGTCAACTGGAGACAGTGAACGCAGCACCGTGGCTGCTACAGTAACACTGCTGACGGTCAACTGCAGACAATGAACGCAGCACCGTGACTACTACAGTAACTCTGCTAAATGTGAACTGGAGACACTGAACACAGTACCATGGCTGCTACAGGAACTCTGCTGACGGTGAACTGGAGACAGTGAATGCAGCACCGTGGCTACTACAGTAACTCTGCTAAAGGTGAACTGGAGACACTGAACACAGCACCATGGCTGCTACAGGAACTCTGCTGACGGTGAACTGGAGACAGTGAATGCAGCACCGTGGCTGCTACAGTAACTCTGCTGACGGTGAACTGGAGACAGTGAATGCAGCAGCGCGGCTGCTACAGTAACTCTGCTGACGGTGAACTGGAGACAGTGAATGCAGCAGCGCGGCTGCTACAGTAACTCTGCTGACGGTGAACTGGAGACAGTGAATGCAGCACCGTGGCTGCTACAGTAACTCTGCTGACGGTGAACTGGAGACAGTGAATGCAGCACCGTGGCTGCTACAGTAACTCTCCTGATGCTGTGTTCACCATCTAAGTTGTCTGTTGTGCTCACACTCTGCAGCTGGCGCACTGTTGCATGCTAGATACTAATCTTGTTGGTTAATGAATAATCATTTTTTAACGTGGGTCGGTTATCAGTGACATTTTTTTTTTTTTTCAAAATTAGCATCCCTAGACTCTCTGTAAGAATCAGAAATCACTTGTTGACAGTAACACCTGTGCCGTTAACGTCAGCGTCCTGTTGCTCACACTCACACTGCCGACACATGCCAGATTAAAAAATGTTTATACATGTAAAAAGTTCCATAGACTCATTTTTTTTAAAAATAAGGTTTTGCAGAACTCCTTATATTACTTCTTATGACTCATTCATTTTCAGACAGGAGGCTTGTTGATGATTTCTAATCTGGTCTGGCTGCTGTGGTGCATTCATAAACACCCAGAGGAACAGACCCAACACTCAACACTTTAACAATGGCCATTTTCAGCTAAGGATGTTTACGACTTGCTGCTGGTGTTTGACTTTCTCTGCCAGTCTGCAGCTGGAAGTGACCTAACATCAGGCCAGCCTTTACAAGCCTGTTCAGCTGAGAGGTTCATATATCAGTCGCTCTGTTAAGTCTGCTCGATGTAGCAGATCTGTATCTGGCTGGATCAGCTTTAAATATCCCACTGCAGAAATGACTCACTACACTAGCCCAAGAAAGCTCTCAGCCTCTCTCCCTCTTCCTCTTGTTGCGTCTGGGTCTGGGGCTTTATCTTTGTGTTCATCATCATCACTTTTATCTTCAGGTCTGTCCAGTCAATATTTCCGTTATCTATTACTGTCTCTCCACCTCTCTGTTGTTAAACAGCACAAGCCTGAAGAGGAATAGGAGCAGAATTAGATAGTGATAGTAAATTAAAGGGTTGTTTGTCTGTAGTGGTGCTCTAAAATTGAAAACAGTGTAGGCTCAATTTACTGTTGAAGCACATGTCTCTTAATGATATCAGTTATCCATCACAGTGGTGGAGTACAACACGCACACACACACACACTCACACACACACACACACACACACACACACACACACACACACACACACACACACACACACACACACACACACACACACACACACACACACACACACACACACACACACACACACAATGTTTTAACGCCACCAATTTCTTTAATGCATTAATGCAACCTCTGATTTTTAGGTTGTAGCGGCTCAGTTTTAAAGCTAGAGTGAAGATACCGGTATCAGAAACCTAAGGAATCCACTGGTACCAACCATGTCATACTAGCTTGTCTCAAAATAGGTTAAATAACACTCCAAACTTTTGGCCATTTTACTGTACCATAAAGAAAAAAAAGATTGAGCCTGAAGTTGATGGTAAAGAGCAAAAAGACACTATAAACAACAGACACCTCTCCAGCAGGTTGATGTCAAACAATCTGTCAGCATGTGCTCCCTGTTTTGACGTTTCAGAGGCGGACGACCGGGACATGAGCTGTGTGGTGTCCAGCCTGGTGCAGGTGATGTGCGACCCCCACTGTCGGACCCAGCACGGTTTCCAGAGCCTGATGCAAAAGGAGTGGGTGATGGCCGGTCACCGCTTCTACAGCCGCATCAACTACCACCGTGACAACGACAAGGAGGAGGTGAGAAGTCGCACTGGACTGTTGATATTTTGTTTTATTTTCCACTGTTTGACCTGAAATAATTGTTGTGTTTTATGGTACTGTTTTTTATGTGCACTTGTGAAGCACCGTGTTACTCTGGTTTACTCACCTACTAACTTCCCTGCAGGCTCCAGTCTTCCTGCTCTTCCTGGACTGTGTTTGGCAGCTCTTGTCCCAGTATCCCTCTCGCTTCCAGCTGACGGATGACTTCCTGTTGGCCTTGCACGACAGCATCCACCTGCCACTCTTCTCCAGCTTCTTGGCCAACTGCCAGCGAGAGAGATGCAAACGCTCTCAGGTACTGGACACCTGAGAGGGGCTTTTGCATTTTGGCAACTCTTATGGTTTCATCAGTATAATACAACCTTGGAGATTTCTATTTTATTTTAAAGTCATTATAATATAATTTGCTGCACACTTATAATGTAGAGATATTTCTGGATCTATGTAAGTCCCTGTTTTGTTTTTTTTTTGCTTTGTATCATGAGGAAAGAACTGACCTGGACAAATCCTCATACTCTATATACATTAATATATGAGAATGTTGCATGCACAACATTGCATGGAAAGAAAAGTCATAAACATAAAATTTTAAATGTATAATCTACCCAGAACCTCAGCCAGTCCTACACGCCAGTCAATGGCTGGAGAGATGTGCTCCATCCAGACTCTTCCTCGGATCCCTCTGACCCTCCTTTTCCCTCGGTGTGGGACTGGTCCCTGCAGTACAGCAAGCATAGACGAGACCGCTTCACCCAACCCGTCCCTGTACTTCAACCTCTCCAACCGCTGCTCAATGGCAACCTGAACACCAACCCAGACACGCACAGGGTAGGGCTGCCAACTCTTTCATGATGCAACACACCCTCTAGTGGCCGTGCTGGGAGCTCTCGGTTTATCAGTGGCTGACACCAGAGAGCTTCTTATGTCAGCATTTTAATTTCTTTGCAGTTTTTGAATCATTTCAATAGTTAGAGCTTATCAATTTTGTCCATTGACAGATATCAGTTTTTATATTTACTATGCTATTTCATATGGTGTTGCTTGAAAGTAGCACATTGTTTTTAACAATCTTCACTGATGAATTAATGTAGAGACTTAAGTCGGTACATTGTGATGGGTTATCATTATCAGAGAACATGGGGACTGTTACAGATTTTAAAGACATGGACATACTCTAGATCGTATTTACAACAGGCCACTGCACCCTCTTGTGGTAGTCTTAAAACATGCATCCAGTTGAAATCCTTGGGAACAGGCTGTTCAAACTGACCATCTGTCTTCATTAATTTTCTGCTCTCCTCTGGTTAGAGGAGTGCAGAACAGTGAAATAGGGTAGTTGAGTAATTAGGGCTGTCAGATGATTAAAATATTTAATCGCAATTAATCACATGATTGTGCATGGTTAATTGTGATTAATCACACGTTTTTCTATCTGTTCAAAATGAACCTTAAAGGGAGATTTGTCAAGTATTTAATATTCTTATCAACATGGTAGTGAACAAATATGCTGCTTTATGCAAATGTATCAATATATTTATTATTGGAATTCAATTAACAACACAAATCAATGACGGATATTGTCCAGAAACCCTCCCAGGTTCTGACTTTAGCATAAAAAATATGCTGAAATCATAACATGGCAAACTGCAGTCCAACAGGCAACAACAGCTGTCAGTGTGTCAGAGTGCTGACTTGACTAGGACTTGATCCAGACTGACTGGGACTATCATAAAGTGGGCATGTCTGTAAAGGGGAGACTGGTGGGGACCCAGAGAACCCATTTACATTCACACATCTGGAGGTCAGAGGTCAAGGGACCCCTTTGAGAAGATGGCCGTGCCAGTTTTTCCTCATCAAAATTTATCAAAAGTTTCCATCAAAAGTTTAGAGCGTTATTCAACCTTCTTCACAACAAGCTAGTATGGCATAGGTTTTTTTTTGTTTCATTCAAGCTTTAAAACCGATCCTGCTACAACCTCCTGGAAAACTGATTGTCTCAATGTGTTTAGCGGCTTTAAAACAAATTTTGTGTCATTATCATGTTAACTTTGACAGCCCTAGTACATTCAGTACTCTTTACACTCATGGCACATGACTGAGACCCATAGTACACTTCAGTAGCTTCTTACTGAGACTGAAACTTATAGAATGAACATTTTGACTAACAGTATCTTTTCCTCCCACATCTGCCCACCAGCTGACCGACACCATCCCCGGCTCAGTCTTCCTCCTCTCTCGAGGCACCTTCTCCTGTCCTGCTAATCTGCTTCCCTGGCGCAGTGGCAGTTCAGGCGTGTACAAGAAGAGCCACCGGAGGGCGCCATCCTCCGAGAACGTGCCCGGCCTGGAGAGGCTGCTGAAAGCCTGGGCCCTGGCAGAGTTTCCTCAAGGCCTCACTTCCTCCTCAGGACCTCAAGGACCACTTGACCCTTATGAGCCCTTACTGCCTCTCCTCATGGGACCCTGCATGGGCCTGTGGAGGGAGTGCTACCTCCGGGGGGCGCTTCATGCACAGGTACGATGGAAGAGTCCTATAGTGGGTTAAGAATAATAGTGAATCAGGAAGAGTCAGCGTAGCTCCATATACACGTCCGGTTCCCAAGCCAACTCCCTACAGACTGAGCTACTGCAGCCCCCAAAAGGATTTGTGTAGCCAACGCCTCGGTGCCACAGAACTCCATTGTTGTATGACATTAAAACCACAGACTGTATATAAGAAGTGTATATAGTCACCATGACGTCACCCATTGGTTTGTGGACTGCTGTTCTGAAACTTCGAGTTTGGCATTTTGGCCATCGCCATCTTGTTTTCTTTGCAACCAGAAGTGACTTAGAGGGTGGAGTACAACCCAGTGTTGAATAAGACTTTTTAGGTGACCAAAATAATTAACTTTCATGAACAGAAAACACACTGTAAAGGGTTAAAGCTCTAAGACAAAAACACAGACAACTCTCAGACCAAAGCAGTGTAGTGACCTATCAGTCACAAGGTAGCCCCGCCCTAAAGCATCCCCTGCTTTATGATCTATTTAACTCTAAATGGAACCATACTTTACTCAATGAACATCATGCTGTATTGAAGAAGACTTGAAACTAGTGAATGAGACCATAAACTCATGTTTACAATGTTTACTGATGCAATAAATCGAGAGAGAAACAGGATCATTATCTCATAGACTTCGTTTAGCAACCAGAGGAGTCGCCCCCTGCTGGATATTAGAAAGGATGCAGGTTTAGGACACTTCAGCATTGGCTTCACTTTTAATACCAGGCGGTAGCCCACTGATTAAAACAGAGACCTGTACCATTAAACTGTGTGACATATTCTACATTTGAAACAACTCCACGGCTGCATTTTAAGTTTTAAAGTCAAGAGGAATCAGTTACAGCCACCTGAATTCAGAGTTTTCTCCCAGTAGACTTTTTTAAAACTTGCCACAAGAACTTTGAAAATAATAAGTGAGCTGGGATGAAATGATGGGCTTTGGGCTGATTGCTGCTACAAAACAATCTGGGTTTGTAAGTGGTGAACCAGAAGGGTATTTGACAATATAATTTAAGTAGATTTTTCAGGCAAGCATTCAAAGCTTATTCTGATAGGCAGCACTAATCATAATAATCTGCTGTCTGATTTACTGTAAATATTGCAGGGTTGAATGTCGAGGTGCAGATGTGTCACAGTGTTTATAAAGTGGGCGACATCCTCCACAAATGTTTTATTAAATCTGGCCCACAAACCGTCCAAAAGGCTCCACGTATCCGCTGTGTCACATCCTCTCACATTATGGCGGCTTGACGTCGTCTCTTTGATGTGTAGATTAATTTGAGCTGGTAATCGACAAAGTCCCAATATGGACATGGTGCAGCCTTTGTGATGTCTGTGCAGCAGCGCGTCTATCGCCGTCCCCATGGTGATGTCAGGAATAGTCCAGGGCTGTGTGGGTGGGTGCAGTCATCTATTTTAAGGGAGCTGTAGAGGAACAAGTAAAACCTATCAGGCCGCTAAAGCACCAGCTCAGGTTAACAGTGTAGAGAGATTAGAGTCATTTTTGTTCTTCTGTGTAATTGAAGCATTTCCCCTACAATTTCACACACCATTAAAGTGACCCCTCCAGACCAACAAAATCCCCTTTCTTTCTTTTTCTCTTAGCAGCATTGACACAGGATATCTGTTCATTCAGAAATCAATGTGCTCAGCTCTAAAACAAACACGAGTTAGTTTCATTATCTGGAGAACTGGAGTAACAGCCAGTCTAAGTTTTGTTTAACACGGTTGTTAGGAGTTCTTGCTTTTTCACAGCTTTTGACATGACACTAAACAACTCTCATGTACAATGCATTTCAGCAGTACAAAACCACTTAATACAGCATCACAAAGTACTATACACCTCCCTAACAGTGGTAACAAGATGTGAATATTGTAACCTTCAGATAGGAGGGAGCATTTGTTGATAGTTTAGGTCAAAATACAGATCCTGCCGACCTTCATTTTTATGCAGATGATACAGTGATTGTATTTTGCTTTTGTATGTTGCTTGCACAGAAATATGACAGTAGTAGACTGTAGTCTGAGATCACAAGATGTGGCTTCGTTGTCTGTTCGAAGTGCACAGAAGCTCTTAGAAGTAAAATGGTGGTAATTGTCGCCATGTGTAGGTAAGCTGTTTTAATATTTTGACGTGTTTTTTTCTGGTTATTGTTGTTGTCTGTAACTTTTTATGCTTCTGTCTTGGCCAGGTTATTCTTGTAAAAGAAATTGTTGATCTCAACAGGTTAAATATGGGTTAAAGGGGACTTATTATGCTTTTGTGCTTTTTCCCCCCTTTCCTTTAGTGTAGCATATAGTTTTTTGTGCAGATAAAAGGTCTGCAAAGTTATAAAGTCCAGGCCAAAGGCAGTTACTCTCCCCCACAGAAACACTGCTGCCGAACTGCATGAAACGCCTCGATTGAAATCCCGCCTTTCTTCCATAACGTGGTGATGTCACCAAGTAACACACTGTGCTTAGCGGTTAGTTCCTCAAACAAAGCCAACTGGCAGAGGGGGGGCATTTTAGACAGAGGGTGAAAAGGGGTGCTGCAGCACAGCCGGTATGAGAAAAATAAATTGTTTTTTTTTTTTGAACATTAAAGCATGTAAACATGTTCTGGTAGGAACCCGACATACAAGTATGAACCTGAAAGTAAGATATAAAAGGTCCTCTTTAAAAAATAAACAGGTACCTGATACCATTATATTGATGTAACACTGTTTGAGCGTTACCACCTACCGTAAGAGAGATCATCCATGTTGCTTTCCGTCCACAGGCGTTTTCCCATCCCATCTCCGCAAACCACCCCCACCCTGTGGAGCGGCTGGCCTGGGAGGTGCAGCAGCTCAAAGACAAGCTCGCACAAGTGTCCGTCAGCACGGATCCAAACCCACCCACCAAGATGACCGAGCCCCGGCGGACCGACACCAACCTGAACCAAAACACCAATAACGGCACCTTCCTCTTCCCGGCGTCGAGGCCTCAGGGCACAACGATGCCCAGGGCGGCGCCCCCTCCTACCTCCACCAACCACCACACCTCCAGGGGCCCTCCGCCCACCTCAGCTCCACCATCCAGACCCAGTCACAAAGAAAATGGCAGCAGCAATAAGCACACCTTCCTGTTTGGGCACTCTTCGGTAGCAGAGGCCCGCCCCGACCAGCGCTATTACCCAGCACCCGGTAACACCAAGCTGCCTAAGAGCAACGGGTCCTCGATAGCTTCCTGAGGACTGGTTCTCGTCTTAACTGTTCTCATATATGATACAGACCGTTCCACCCCACGACCTGGTACTATAACTAAATCACCTGCATACACAGTATGAAACTGAGACTCACTGGTCACTGGTGACACGTACAGAGGAGACCCAGATGTGTGTTTCCTGTCAAACCATATTTGACTTACTGCAGACTTTTAGGTGGACCACAGTGCAACAGTATGAAATAATCAGTGCATGAGCTCCTGACTCTGCTACTCATCATCTGTACTGTATTAAAAAATGTGACCGTTTTGTATATTTGTAAAGAAAACTTTAGTATTCAATATTCTACCAATGAAATATGTCCAACAGAACTTTAGAAGCACATCTTGCAGTATCTTTAAATGCAGTAGAAACTGTCACAACACATTTTGTAGGCATCATGTCACCCTTCAAGAAAGAAAGAAAGCTTGTAGTTTCTATTTTTAGCTTCTTATCCAGAATGGGGCATCGATAGTGGTGTGATAAGGTGACAGGACTTGTCGTTATGAATGGACACACATCTGCTTTTCACTGGATCTGACCTGTGTGGCTACATGCCTCCATAAGATTAGCTGTTTGCATATTTATTAAGTCATGCTAATGTGCAAAAACACAATCATTTCCTTTTTTTGTATCTCAGCTTCAAATAGAGAAGTAGAATATTGTTTGCACAATGATCATTTTTGAAATCAGTCATTTTTTAACTGCAGGCGCTGTGACCGGTGACTTTAATGTGGAATTTAGGGCACAAGAGCTATTTTGGTACTGCTCTCATATCTCTCCACTTGCATGCATGCTTGTGAGCAACGAAAGGCCTGTTTTCAGACTGTTATGTTAGCCTGGATGTGGCTAAAGTCACTGCACAGTATTGCAGTTTAATTCTGTTCCTGGCTGCAGCTTCTTGGTATATAATCTTATCTAAACTTTCATCTTTATATTAGTATTATTGACCATTATCAGTCAAATTGTTGTCATATGCGTAGATAAATGTGATTTATGACTTGTTTCTGACCAAATTTAGTATTATTTTTGAGAATTTTTCCAACATATTGTGGTGGAACTGAAAAACACAAATTTTATTCAGCTTTTTGATTGCCGTACCTTGAGAAGGTACCAGTGTTGGAAGCAAAGGGAAGCTTATTTCTTCCTGTGTTTACTTTTCATGATATTTCTTTTTTTTCCCAGCCTGGAGGTGTATTAGTATGCAGCCAGCATTTAGGTCAAGGACTTGGAAGTGTCTGACTGTATTTTAAAGCACAGAGGGAACTATCTGGTCCTGCGCCTTTAAATCCAAACAGGTTGTCGTTCGCATGATGTGGGTGTCAAGTAGATGCTCTGGCGTCGTCCCCACGGACGGATCGGTATGTGTTTGAAAAATCATGTTTTTCTAAATCTTTGTCAGTTGTCAGATGTGCGACTGATGCCGACCTTCTCTCATGTCAAAACGTACCTCACTTGATAGCACTATGAATTATTAAATTGTTGTAAATATTCATTACATCAATATCGAGGCATATTGATATCAGCTTTCCAGGTGTGATGCCAACGCATTCACTTGTCTTCCATGGAAAAAAAGATCATCTTTGTCCTGTTGCATGGAAAATCTAATCTGATCCTCTGCTACACCTGTCGGTCTGTATCGTTGTATAATTTAATGTTTTTCGGTACGATCACTCAAATTTGCCAGATGTACATATTTTTTGTATCAGCATGTTTTGATCCTGATAAATAAAAAGTGTTATCAGTTCTCAACTGTGTTCACAATCTGTGCCACAAAAATAAAACTCCATGCTCATACGCAGCTCACAAACTTTATTTTTTTAACAAAATAAATATTTACATATGATCTGGAACACTTAAAAAGGAGCATGGCACTGTACATGTAATTTAAAATCCAACCGCCTTGCATGATATGTATAGTCAGTAAAACAATTTGAGAATCATGTGCAAAATGCTCAATACTTTCACAGGAAATGTACAAAGTAAAAACTCGGACATGTTGAATATACAAAATATCTACTGCACAGTTAAGTCATGTAAAGCTCTGATTTGGTCTCTCCGGTTCAGACATTATGTTCACTAGAATAAAACGAATCAGTGTTTTTATACAGAAGTAGGCAGAAAACCTGCACGCTATTAAAAATATGAATGGGCTGTTTTTCAGGCTCATTATGTTGTTTTCAATACTTTTAGCAAAAAATTAACTGAAATATTAGAGACTACTCTTCCATATTTGTTCTGATGACGTGCAAGTTTTCAACCAGCTACAGAAATACATTTTGGCACTTTAAACCTATGGATGTTAGCCTCATGCATTCTCACGTTTCACCTGAACTACAGACAACAGAGCAAGAGAGACAGTAAAGTGGCCATTAGTTTCAGTCCATGTCACCACACAGCTTAGTGCTTTAAAACGCAACCAAGTCATAGCTGAAGAAACCATAATACTGAAGTCCAACATCAGAAGAGAGCTTCAACTTTACCCCCACCGACTCCCGTGCCCCTTCCCTGTATACTGCTCGTGCTGCAGGACGCCATCGGGCCCGTAGAAGTACCCGGAGGAGGACGGGCCGAGGCCTCCAAGCTGCCGGATGGACTTGCACATGGGGCACGGGTAGTCGGACAGGCCCTCGATGTCTTCGAAGGCCAGGTTGACGATCTGGTCGCAGCAGGGGTCGCAGTAGAGGTGTCCACAGGAGAGGCGCTTCAGGCGGGCCTCGTAGGTGATGCAGCACTGGCAGTGCGGCAGGTCGGGGCCCAGCGACAAGGAGCCGGTCAGGGAGCTGCTCTCCAGGCTGCCGGCCTGGCTGGAGCTCTGCTTGGTGGGAGACCTGAGAGGAACAGTCAGGATGTGAAGGACAAATCAGTCATACACAGTAAAGCTGAACTGATTAGTCAACTATATGAAGGACTGATTATGTTGATTCATTGCTTTGTTATTTTTCAAGCAAAAATGCCAAACATTGGCTGATTCCAGCTTTTAAAATGTGACCATTTGCTGCTTTTCTCTGTTTCATATCATTTTAAAATTTATTTTCTTTGGCTTTTGGACTGTTGGTTGGATAACACAAGACATTTAAAGACTTCATAATTGTCTCTGAGAGATGATGATGGGCATTTTTATGCCTCCATGCTGGCGACAGCTGTGGCCAGATGCGTTATGTTTTCGGGTTGTCCGTCCGTACATACTCAGGAACGCCTATAGAGAATATCTTCAAATTTGGTACAAATGTCCACTTGAACTCAAGAATGAACTGATAAGGTTTTGTTGGTCAAAGGTCAAAGGTCTTGTGATCTCACAAAAAAAGTTTTTGGCCCTGAATCAATAATTCATGTGCTAATTATAAAAATGTATGAAAATGAAGAAGTCATTTTTTAACGATAAATTGACTACTCAAAAAATATTCAACTGATTATTCAATATAAAAAATACTTGTTAGTTTCCACCCTGACTCACTGTACTTCCCCATGAATATAATAAGAGCAGCATTTCAATCGCACACAGCTCTTCATCAGGCACTGTCAAGCAAAAACTGTTGAATAGATCATGTGTAGGCTGCAGGAGCGTAAAGGTGTAGAGACGATAATTGCAGATATTTCTGTTATATCAGAGGAGCAGCACATAGAACAAGAAAAGGTTTGACATCTCTGTTTGAAACATGACTTAAAATAATTAATCAGTGATCAAAACAGAAGCCAATCCCTTGACACACTATCAAACTTAGAAACATAATGTTTTGCCTGAGAGACATGGGAACAAGCTAGGATCAGGCTTTTCCAGTACATGCACTAAAAACAGATTTAATACTGGTGTACAGATTTGTTCCAAGGCATAAATAACTGGTAAAACAAGAAGTGATCTCAGTCAGTTCGGGTGGAGCTGGCCAATGGCTCCAGAAGTTAAACTGTGGAGGTGTGTCTGCTGACACTGACATTCAGGTTCTCATTAGTAGGTGCAGTGGATACCTGTAATTATGGCAAATTAACCTCATGTTGTCTGGAGCCTAATTAGACATGTTAAAATAGGAATCTAGGCCAGGCAGCTAGTACTCAGGCTCCCTGTGATGATAATATTCCTGGACGTGACACTTTATAAATGGCTTTATAGGATCTCAGATTCACTGTTTTGTAAGTTGTGTAACGTGGCCTTCATTTGAGGCAAAGCTGGATGAAATGAGAGCAAATAATGACTCAGAAAACCTGTTGTCATAACAACTGTGAAGTGAAGGACGATATTTCCCCTTTAAAATCTCTTTCTGCCAGATTTGTCACAGCCTGGTCTGACATTTAATCGTTTCACACATCAAATCTGTCCTCCGTCACTGAGCGGTGCCCTTTGCAGTGACGATTACACAATTAAGGATTATCATCCAGGGGATTTTTTAAAAATATATACAAGCAAATATGAGAGAAAAATAAACACGAGATTGGAAAACAGAGTCAAGTCATTATTGGTGGTCACAGACACACACACATATTATTAATATTCTATGAATATTATGAATTTCAGGTTAAATCCGGTGAAACTGATCAATCTCTACTCACTTAGACGACGATGAATCTTTAAAGCAGTCGAACCGGAGAGCTGCTAGGATCCTCCACAGCAGATCCATGCCGGCTCCAATCATGGTAACATCCAAATCTCATCGACCTGGTTCATGCCGAGCGTCATATTTTTTATCAGACAACACGACACAACTGAGTCTCTTTCGATTCAGGACAAACCACCAGCTAAAAAAGGATCCTGCACCAACCCCTCCTCCCACACTATGTGCCTAAATGCGTGAATGAAAAGGATGTGCCATCATCCTCATCATCCGCAGGCATTTGAATGGAGGTAAACAAAGCGCTTCTCTCGTTGCTGCGCGTGTTGGAGTCGCTGATTTCTCCCGTCTCGTACATCTCCTCCTCCTCCTGCTCCTCTTCCTCCTCCGCAGCAGCTCAAAGTGGACGCAGCGAGGCGCAGCTGAGCTGTTTCATTTGCATCAATCAGAGACGCGGAGCTCACCAATGAGCCCCAAGAGGAGCAGAACACTGAAATGGCTTCAAATACCTAAAGCAGGTTACTGATGAGATTTAGAAATAAAAAGGTTAAAGGCTAGCTTACATAATTTTCAATCTGGATCATATTATCCCATGTTTTTGGGACTAATTGGGACAACAATTTACGTCCAATAAAGGTGCCTGTTTCCCTCAAGGAGAAGTCTCGTTCTGATATCTCGAAATCTCGTAATCTCGCGATGTGTCATGTTGCCGGAAGACAGCGGTAGAATAGCGTAGCAGTGGAGTCGAGTGGAGTACATGGTGGAAACGCCAAGTGTTAGCCAAGTTTGTTGTATTGGAGTATAAAAGTGTAGCTTAGCTTTGTCAATGACATGGCTGAATATTTAGATAGATATGACAGCGATGATCAATTCAGTGGCTGTCTGTTTTTGAGCCAGAATAATGTAATAAGACTATTACATGACTTTTACATGAGTGCGACTTGGACACAGCTCCACCAAAAGGTAAAGAAAATTTTCAATGTATGGTCCTTTCCATAATTTTATCAGACACTTTTATAATAACAACGTGGCAAAAACAAACATGTTGGTGAATATGCTGCTCATTTTCCCACAGTGTTCTCCATAAAGACTTGACTGATTTAAAAAAAAAATGGCCCCCATTACTCATGTAGACACAAAAACATGGGGAAAGAGTAAAAATAAGCTAAAAAAATGGTGGCTCCAGGTATCGCCATGATGGGTGTGAGGAATGAAGCCTGGCTGCTGAAACACGCCCACCTAGCTCGAAGCTACCAAGCTAGCTAGCTAAGGCTAACAAGCTAGGAAGAGAACAGGCTGTATGCTACTCTTTGTAGCCGGCTACCGCTAACCCTGTGGTCTTATTGCTCCTGGTTGTAAATAAAATAACACTGAAGTTAGAATTTTATTCACTGAAAAACTGGAGCACAGACTCCTTAAATCAATGTATTTGTCACATGGGTTTGAAAATTGTACAAGGTAACATTACAGCTCCAGTGAAATGCAACCCTGTCAGCTCAAAACACTTGTCTCTTCCTTTTTTCTCAGGGTTCAGTCCAGCTGGTCCTGTACAGGAGAAGAGTCAAGGCTACATGGCGCTGTCCGGTATCCAAAGATTCCAAATCCGGTATCCAAGTCCAAGTCCGGTATCCAAAGACGGTTGACAGTGACTCGAATTAGCCGAGGTGACACATATAGTAACAGACAGGTGATGGCTGTGTTGGCACCCACCTGTCACTGAGAGCAGCCACGCTCTTCATTATGCAGAACATTAAGTGAGTTTTATTTATTTATTTATTTATTTATTTATTATCGGTTGTCATGACTATCTGAGATTATAGAGGCCAAAACTGTTTTTTTGTACCAGGTTGTTTATTTCTGCTGTAAAGTTAGGCATTTTAACTCGAGTGTATAGGGGTATTGACTCGCTGTTGCAGCCAGCCTCAAGTGGCCGGTAAATGAACAGCAGCTGGCTTCATTTCTCAGCCTCCGATGATGCTGCTTGACATGAACATGCACCAAAACCACACGTTGCTCGCCTGGTAATGTGAACAAAGCAAGGAGAAGCTCAGATTATAACACACAAAGGGTCGACTTCATTCTCTACTCTGGTAGACGTGACTGCTCTATGTTTTTACACAGCTAATAGTTGTTTGCATATTAATGCTCTGGATATCTAATGTAGCGCCTTTAATGTTGCACCACAGTAGTGTTCAATAATCACCACCACCAAAACATTAGTTATGAGAATAACCTCAACAACACCTCTGGACTTCATGTGTACATGTATGGTGATCTGGATATTCATTTTTACAGTAAATCACATTGTGGTTATTATAGTGTTTCAACATTTTAATAAAGAGCCATTTTCCTATATATATATTCTATACATTTTTTTTATATTGTTTCCGCTGACATCAGTAGTAATATGGTAGCCCCTTTATTTATTTTATTCTCTTTTTTATTATCTTACATATCCTCTTTTTACTTAAATGTATTGATTTTTGGGGTCTAGTGATACAGCTCTAGCATTTCTATGTGCATTCATTGTTCTGTGGTGACTTAATTTAGACTTTTGTGTATACATAGCCTGCTATCATTGAGCCTCTTTGCCTGCATTGTGCAGTTATATTATACAGTATATTATATATGTATTATGATATCAAATTTACTGTTGGCACCAGGAGGATGTGACTATGATTTATAATAGATATACACAGTACTGAGAATATGTATGTGAAGATGGACTGAAGGGGAGTCTGTCCTTATTGTTCCTATCAGTTCAGGGTTAGAGCTTTAAGAGTTTTTCTTGTTTTTTACCTTTTAGTATATGGCATGATTTTTAAAATATGACAACTGTGGGACTTATAGAGATTAGTCTTTATATCAGTGATCTGCAGTACTGAGAAGTAGTAGTATTTCTTCAGGTGGACAGAATGTTTACTGGAAGTATTACCTGATTGAACCACCAGATGGCGACAAGTATTTATCTTAAAAACAAACTACAAACGTTTTATTCTTCATAATTTTCTCCCTTAATGACAAGAAGTATATTTATACCATTGAACGATAAAACACTATAAACTGTGACTGCTGGTCTACATAAATATTTGCTAAAACAGTATATCCTACAAACCTCCCTAGGAATAAGAATATTAGTGTTTGTCGGAGGTTGTACAGACATTAAACGCCTCATGGAGATTAATGAGTCACATTGCAGTGTGGTTAACACTGGGAGATTAAAATAGTGAACACAAGCTCAGTTATATGGACTGAATTGAGCTGCTCAACACGTGTACTTGTGAAGTTTCACATTTAAGTGTCTGTTTGCTGCTGTGATTCATTACATTACATTTACAACTGCAGATAAGGGCTGGCGGAGGCACATCATTAAGCTGGCCCTGGCTGCTGGTGTGTCCAGGAAATTTGATCCTGTCTGGAAATTAAATTGTGTGTCAACCAGGCGCGACCATGCTTTTTGTTAAGGCAGGTAAAGAGGACACAATTAAAAAACAATTACGAGTGGACAGCTGCAGACACACAGAGCTGTGTAGCTGTGCAGCTTGTTTCTGGAGGTATATTTTGGTCGGTGGCGATGATGATGTGGTGTGTCAGGGCTGCAGCCAGGCCAGCTGCCGGTTGCTGCAGGGAAACGTGAGCAGCTGTGTTCATCTGCTCTGTCACATTACCAACAGGTTCTCTGTCCTACAGTGTAAAATGTCACATGACGACTGGGTCGTTGAGGTCGAGAAAGGTTGAGTTACACATGCTAAAATCCTAACAATGATTGCTAATTGTTTCAGCTCTGTACGTTGTCCCACTGGCAAAAAATAGAAAGGGCACCAGCTAGAGATGCTAATTTAGATTTTTGCTTGGGGCTCTTCTGTGTGGAGTTTGCATGTTCTCCCCGTGTAAGCGTGGGTTTTCTCCGGGTACTCCGGCTTCCTCCCACAGTCCAAAGACATGCTGTTTAGGTGAATTGATGACTCTAAATTGCCCGTAGGTGTGAATGTGAGCGTGAATGGTTGTCTGTCTATATGTTGTCTGTCTCTATGTGCCCTGCGATGGACTGGCGACCTGCCTTCGCCCAATGCCAGCTGGGATCGGCTCCAGCCCCCCCGCGACCCCTAACGGGAAAAGCGGTTGACGATGGATGGATTTTCTTACCAATAGCCGACCCTTGTTAAGCGACCATTAACCAACAAGATTAGTGTGTTGCAATGCAGCGGTGCTGGGGTTGTAGTGCCTAACAAGCCAGCAGCTGCAACAAAAGGCCGATTCACATACAGGTTAAATCCATCATTTATCACCAGCTGCTGTATGTTAGCAAAACCGACGGCCGAGTCCCCGGTTCAGTTAGAGGCGATGCTGCATGTACTGTCGAGGACACATGCAGCCACTTTCACAGTAAAAGTCTCCACTGCATCGTTTAGTGCAGCTGTGAGGTCGTCAGCTGTGTGTCTGCCTGGCGTAACGTTAGCGAGTTTCTGACAGACCGAGTGTGACGACGGGGAGTATGAAGTTATCAGTGACGTTGTAGCTGTGAACGCAGCTGTAGCTGAGTGTGGACAGTTTATTGATACATGCTACAATTCCTCAAGACCCAAGCCAAGCTCCCATGTCTAGCGCCAGCTCAGGGTCACTTAAGGTGGACCATTAAGGTGGACCAGCTATTCTCCTTAAAGTGACAAGCTCCTCTGAGTTTTACTCAGCGTTTTATCTATTTTGCAATATTTCTTTTAACCATTTAACCGATAGCATTCATTGATCAAAATTCTTAATGTAGTTTAACGGTTAAGCTGTTAATTATTAACATCCCTAGCAACCAGCTGCACACGGTGGGGCACCAGCTTGCTGTAACAGCCAGATTTGTGGTATTGCTGTAATGCCAAATAGTGCCACAAGCTGCTGCCTTCTTTTGTTGTGATGCACTGAGCGCTGAGTTGAGAGTTGAGAGTTGAGTTGTGAATTGTGCACACGGTACTGCTGCTAATACCCCGACCGCCGTCCACTAGCCGTCCACTAGCCGTCCACTAGCCGTCCACTAGCCGTTCACTAGCCGTCCACTAGCAATATAACTGAATTGGTGTAGAGACCTGGCTTTGTATGGTCAATGTTAAAGGTGCTAAATACAGGATTAGGAACATTTCTGATGCCTTACCTCTAGATGTCTCTCAAGCCTGCAGCTAACGGTGCTAACAGTGCTAACAGTGCCACCTTGTGATTAAATTTGAACCTGCTGTCTCCCCTGAGCAAGGCCACCCCAAAAATTCCTCTCTATGCTTCGTACCACTCTGCTGCTCGTTGCTGCAAAATCTCACGTCAGTGAGTCCACGACTTGTTGCAGGTTGGCTTATACCGAAGTTTAGAGGGAATTTAGCATGCTACAATGGTCACAGTTCTTTGCATGGATGTATAAATAGCACTGGACACAGAACCAGAGGCAGGCTCTCATTCATTCCTACAAGAGTTGCTCAGTGGCGCATGAAGCCAAAATGGCTTGACTGTTGAGTGATCAAACACCTGGATCTCACCTGGTGAACTTTCACATCCATTGGGCCTACAGAGTATAAAGTATCTGTTACAGATCTTTCACAGTGTATGTCTACTGGAAAAAAAAAAAGTATTTTTGGGCCCAATGGCGTCACATGACGGACATCAAATTTGTAGTATCACCATTATGGCCACTACGAAAGTTCTCTTCAAAGCCTGGCGCTTTTCCTCGGGGATTGGTTCTTTCCACTGGCAGTGATAACATGGCCGCCACCCTGACCATCCTGCTATGTCGATTTGAATGGAAAATCAACAAAATCATTCTACTATGTCTGTCTTTTCCATCTGTCACAGTCACCTGACCCCCACATCCACCTCTTCACCTGTTTCCACTTCCCCTCATCTGCCCTGCAACAATCCCTTACCTTTATCTCCAATTTCTCTTACTATGTTTATGCACCAGTACACCAAAGCAAATTCCTTTTATGTGAGAAACTTGGCAATAAACTGGATTATGATTCTGATTAGAAACCCCTGTGCTCTCTGTACTATGTGTCAGCTCAAAATGTCTGCTGGTAGAAGGCCTGTTTCAGATTCTACAAGTATTACTGCAGTTTGAAGAAGTTGTCAGCCTGTGCCATCAGTGTATGAATGTGTGTGAATGGGTGAATGTGCCATAATGTAAAGCGCTTCGAATGGTCAGAAGACTAGAAAAATGCTGTATAAATGCAAGTCCATTTACCATGCCAGAGTTTAACTAATAAGCTGTTTTCCTCACTGTGTGGAAGTGACTGGGATCGCGGTTTTATATGTAAGGCAACATCAGGCTTGACTTAAACACTGCTTTCTTAGCTTTTTAGAACAAATAAATACATATAAATTTATAAACTGTACACCAACAACTTGGTATAAAATCTTCAAATTTAACAGGAATTACAGTTCAGGTGTAAACATTTTTATTGCAGCAACAAATTGGCCAAAACTTCAACAGCAATTCAAATTCCAGTATATAATGTGTTATGTGTATAGTATATAAACAAAAATCTGAATTAAATACTTAGATTGGCCCCTTTGTCACCAATGTCTGATCCAGCTGTTTGAATCAATATCAGCCCAACATCAGATCCAGGATCAGTACTGGTGCATCCCAACCTTGCAAGTAGCTGAACTCTATGTTGTATACAGTCAAGACGAGACTGAATCAACAATAAAAGGCATTTCAACGATGCAATAAACAATTCAAAATACTTCAAAAGCAAGTGTGCAAACAGAAATACTCAGACAAGTCATTTAATTTAGTTGGGTGCACCAATCTGACTTTTTCAGCCATACTGATACCGATACCTGGGCTTTGGGTATCGGCTGATACCGAGTACCGATCCAGTGCCAGTGTTAAACTGATAAGCTGTTTGCCTCACTGTGTGGAAGTGACTGGGATCATTCTTATATGTGTAAGGCAACATCAGGCTTGACTTCAAGATTAATTTCCTGACTTTGCAAATGTCCAAATGTATTGAATGGTTATTATTAAAATAATAAATCATACAAAAAATACATTAACAGGAATTCCAGCTCATGTGTTTTAATGCAGCAACAAATTGGTTAAAAAAAATCTAAAAATACAAATATGACAAAAAACAGACTGACAAACTGACAAAACAGTTTGAGCCTTTTTAGCAGCTTCATGGATGAAATTTTTGATTATGTAGTTATTCTGTGATTTTTTAAGCCCTATTGCTGAGCTGTAGGGCGAAGTGTTACTAATATCTCAGTATCACTACATTCTGCTATTTGTGTTAATACACAGGAAATTAAAAGGACTTTAGTGGTTTTCCACTGGGGGCATCCTTGTGATTTTTTTTTTTTTTCATCTTTTTTAACATGGCCAATTATAGGCACGCGCCCAAGCACGTGCAGGGAGAGGCTCGTCTTGCACCGTTCATTGCACCCAGCATTTGGTGCATATGGAGCCAATGACAGACTAACTGACAGATACACTGAGCGAGGAGAGCGCGTGTAACCTCCACCTGGCTGAGTGAATCCCACATGCACAGTGACCTTGTGACATTTAGATTCACCTGTGATTGAATCACTCAGGAGAAAAATACATTTCGTTTCAGGTTTCATGCAAACCCAGCAAACCCCCCTCTTCTTTCTGGGAGGATGGTGTCTGCTGGAGGAGGAGGAGGAGGAGGAGGAGGAGGAGGCGGTGTCTCCATCCTAGAGGGATGTAGTGTAGTAAGTGAAGGGGGCGGAGGGGGAGGCGGGTGCAGCTCTCTGCTACTACGTCAGTGCTCATCACAGGGACGCACAGGACCTTCGTGCTTCAGGTTCTCGGGGTGACTCCCTGCACGGAAAAAAGCGAACCCTAAAAACTGACCTTCCCATCTAAAAGGTAAGAAAACGAATAATCCTCCTTAAATGTACAATGTAATCTTCCTTTTAATGCGTTAATTCCTCTAATTTCCCCGTCTGCTGCGGTTATCGGCCGTGCATCCAGGCGCAGGACACCAGGAACATTTACTGGTCTTTCTACTCCAACTCGACATCTATTTCCCACTAAAAAGGGATGGAAAGGCCAGCGCTGCGCTGGGCTGCGCTGCGCTACGCGATGACCCCTAAACCTGCACCCGCAGGGAATCAAGGAATAAGTCCATCTATGAATGAGAAAATGCAGGATGTTCATTTGAAATGTTGCATTCAGGAGAAGATGAGAACATTTCTGATTGCGGATTTTGGCGAAACGCGCCCTTCGTTCCTGTTCTTGCTGGGAGGTCTTGTGCGTTAAGAGCGATTATCGTCATCCATCCCAGCGCAGAGGGTTGACTCTGAGGAGGAGGAGGAGGCAGGGAGGCAAGGGGAGGAGGTTGCGAGTGTTTTAATGACATTAAACCACACATTATATCAGCTTCATCGATCCGGTTTTGTCAAACTGACGTTGGTTTTGGCATCGATGCCCTTGCCCCTCTCCATCGCCTGTTCCGCCTCCCCTCTTCAGTACACGGTCATACATCTCTACTTCTTCTATCCCCCCTGTCAGATTATAGAAAAGTTGTCCTGTTTATGTATTGTTATATTTAATTAGTACAATATGAGGGAAAGCTCGGGGAAAGTACCAGTGATGCTGGGTGCCCTCTCCTGCGTCGTGCGCCAAAATGACCTTGTAGAAACCCAGCGGGGAGGATGTGGTGGAGAAACAGTGATGAGCAATTTTGCTCTGTGGTGTTGCTTTGCGGTGGTTTAGGTCAGTGGTGCTGAAACGACTTTGCCCAGAGAGGGACGTAGTTTGATAATGGGACTCTTGTGTGAAAGAGGAATAAGGAGGAAGAAGCTGATGGAACATGATGGATTTACGTATGTTTCCGTTTTTAGGGGCGATGCGTTTTACTACTTGGCATGTCTGATGTCCCTGTGGCAGCCATGATTGCAGCTCAGGCTTGTCTCAGCTATTCATGCATCGCCCACATGAGGGTTGGCAGTGAGGGGAGCAGCAAACCTGCACGACTCAGTCTTCTTTTTAAAAAACAATTATGATTTATGGTTTGTGATTCAAAGCCTGACAGGCTGTCAGCCTCTTAATTAGACACCAGTATCAGACTGCAACAAGAGCTTTGGTTACATCTTTACCTTCAGTATAACAGCTGCTCTTTAAAAGAGTGCACAGATTAAACATCCTGTTGACAGTTTTGTTTCTCTTTTTTCTGTCGTTGTGACTGGATCTTGGGTAGACGTCTAATGCGCCATCCATTCTCCAGGAAGATGACATTTTCTGCTTTTGTGTCATGGTAGATTCAGTGTTGGTTATGCAAACCATACTTCAATCCACTTTCTGCATCTGTACATTGTCGTGCTGAGCTGGACATGCAGGTTGGGTCCAGGAGGAGAACTTACCCACATAGAAAGGCCCAGCCGGCTGTGTGATTTGAACCCTTGACCTTGTTAACAGTGCAAGTCACTGCCTAAAAGTTTTCAATATGACTGGCTGCCCCTTAACTTTCAGCAAAAGAGGCTGTAACCATTGGTAAGGATGTCTGCTCCAACGTTGCAGTGGTGCAATAATTGATAAGGATTGCTACAAGTGCTAAACCCAAATCCAAACTTTAAAACGTCCCTGTCAGAGCTGCAAAGACAAGTCGATTTTTAAGCAATCAGTAGAAAAGTAACCAGCAACTATTTTGAGAATTATCAATAGTTTGTCATTTTCAAACAGAAATGCTGGTTCCTGCATTTCAAATGTGAGGATTTAATGTTTTTATTTCTCATATTAATGCTGCTCAGCTATAGCGAAAATCATAATCACAATTATTTTCATCAATATTGAGATCAGGATTATTTAACAGGATTACTCTCTGACTTTGGTAACAGTGTGCGTATAGAAAGAACATGTATGTATTACGGCTGGTGATCGACTAAAATATTTGTGATTGATCGCATGATTGTGTTAATCTGGTTTAATCGCAAATTAATCACACATTTTTTATCTGTACAAAATGTACCTTAAAGAGAGATTTGTCAATTATTTAATATTCTTATCAACATGGGAGTGGACAAATATGCTGCTTTATGCAAATGTATGAATAACTACAGCCCAACAGGCAACAACAGCTGTCAGTGTGCTGACTGGACTATGACTTGATCCAGACTGACTGGGATTATCGCCTTTGATTTAAAACTGAACTCACTACAACCTTAAAAAATCACAAGTTGCGTTAATATGTTTTGGAGTTAAATGCATCAATCTGCACTCTGAGAGCAAAATTACAAAACACACTCAATGACCAATTGTTGACCAAACGTTTACTGTCAGGAGAGTTACTGCAGCAGCCACTGTGCTGCGTTCACAGTCTCCAGTTCACTGTCAGGAGAGTTACTGCAGCAGCCACAGTGCTGCGTTCACTGTCTCCAGTTCACTGTCAGGAGAGTTACTGCAGCAGCCACGGTGCTGCGTTCACTGACTCTATTTCACTGTCAGGAGAGTTACTGTAGCAGCCACTGTGCTGCGTTCACTGACTCTATTTCACTGTCAGGAGAGTTACTGTAGCAGCCACAGTGCTGCGTTCACTGTCTCCAGTTCACTGTCAGGAGAGTTACTGCAGCAGCCACTGTGCTGCGTTCACTGACTCTATTTCACTGTCAGGAGAGTTACTGTAGCAGCCACAGTGCTGCGTTCACTGTCTCCAGTTCACTGTCAGGAGAGTTACTGTAGCAGCCACAGTGCTGCGTTCACTGTCTCCATTTCACTGTCAGGAGAGTTACTGTAGCAGCCACTGTGCTGCGTTCACTGACTCTATTTCACTGTCAGGAGAGTTACTGTAGCAGCCACGGTGCTGCGTTCACTGTCTCTATTTCACTGTCAGGAGAGTTACTGTAGCAGCCACTGTGCTGCGTTCACTGTCTCTATTAGCAGTCCAGAGCCAACTTCCTGTATCTATGACGGCTCTCTCTTAAGGTGGACCAGCTTTTCTCCTTAAAGTGACGAGCTGCTTTCAAGTGTTTTTCACAGCTTTCTAATTAATTATTAATATTTCTTTTAACCCTTTAACCAACAGCGTTAATTGGTTAAAATGTTTAATGTCGGATAATGGTTAAACGGTTAATTATTAACATCCCTGTAAACCACTAAACCAGTTTAATCATAAATACACCACCATGGAGAAAATCCGCCGGCGAGGGCCAGGGAGAGTTCCCTGGAGGGGATCCTCCCACCCCGGGTGAAAGTGCACCGATGTGAAGGAAAGGGCTTCGCTGGATTCGTAACACAAGACAAAACAACCACGTCATTGTGAAACAGAATGTGGCACAACAATCATTTTATGTTGATTACCTTGTTTTCATAATTGTTGAAAGCCAAATTTGAAATGTCATTAATTGCGCAGCCCTATCTATCGTATATGATAGTAAAGTGAACATCCTGACTGTTGGTAGAATATAATAAGCTATCTAACTACATGGCATTGAGCTGTGGGAAATAATAATGGCAGACAGTATACTCCTCATCTTAATGAGTGATGCCACTGACAGTGTGTATGCTGTTTGTGGCTAATGATTGAAAAGATTTAACAGCATGTGGAACTGTTTAAGAGTTTTCTGTGCCCCGAGGCATCGCTCAGCACGATAAAAGCAGAGTGACTTGACTTATCAGTGTTGCAGGTGAGGCTGACGTTCCCACTGCTTAACACACTTGAAACCAGGAGGAGCTGGGGGAGCTGCTCTGTTTGGTGTTCTCATTTTCTGCCTGCTACCCCTGCTGATTGGGCCACGCTCCGGTCTGTCTGTCCGCAGAGATTAGCCCTGTCACAAGTTTCAACTCGCCTCTCCCTGCGGCGGGGAACAGTGGAGCCCAGTTATTAGCTTAACCGCGAAAAAAAAAAAAAATCCCACAGGTTGAGGTGCAGTAGAGCACAGATATCTGCTCTACTACCCCATCCAGGTGTCAAGATCAGCTATTAGCACAGCTGTTTCAACATTTAGACCACTGCTTCAAGGAAACGCTGGTTCCCTTGTGCTGCATGGTTTTTCTAAACAGACCTGCTTATGGTTTGTGATGCTGCCGCTGAAACGCTGTTAAAGATTTACGGTGAGAGAGATAATGGATGGACTTCTCTGTCGTCTCCAGATGAGTGGGTCGAAGCAGCGTTTACTGTCAAGCATATAACCCTACATCCTCCCAACAACTGACAGTGCATTTGTTTCTTATATACCAAATGAGGCTTTTAAACAAACGCATGTAGTTCATTGGCCCTGTCTTTATGCTTGACTTCATATTTGTGTTTTTACAGTAGTTATATGACAAATAATCAGGGATTTTAAAGATGTATTTGAAAAGTACCAAACTTTCCTATTACATTAATTTCATAGAAAGGAGCTGATATATAACTATGATTTCATTGGAAGTTTTCTGGTAAGGGCTGCGTGCTTTATCATTTGGTACTAACTGAGCAAATAAAGACTTTGTTCAACTGAAACACCTCTGATTAATTCCAGCTAATTGGCAGCAATAACCGTCTTTTAACAGAATAATTTAGATAAATGCAGCTGAACAGAGAGAAATGTAAATTTTTCTGTATAATCTTTGTTTATATTTATTGTAAATTAAGGGAAAGTATTTAATTAGAGAAATAAGGAGAGTAAGGTTTCCAAAAAAATAATTATTTACTTGAGGTTAAATGAATCTCTATCAGCTATTTATATAATGTTGGGTTCTTAAAGAAATAGTTTGATATTTTTGGGAAATACACTTATTCACTGTCATATATAGTATTTTGTGTAAATGTTGCTGGAGGCAGTTAGCTTAGCTTAGCGTGAACAGTGGAAACAGCAGGTAACTCCCATTAAAACTACAACTTTTTACATTTCCATTTGTGTACATATTAAACAAATGGCAGCATGTTAATAAGCTTCACAGGTGCTGTTATGTATATTTTTGAACTTTGAAGAGAGCTGGGTCAGCTGTGTTTCCTGCTAGTCTTTATGCTAAGCTAAGCTAATTGCATCCCGGATCTATATCTGTACTTAACACACAACACATGACAAGAAAGCAGATAAGCATATTACAAAAAATGTCGCACTATTCCTTTAATACTTTCGGTACTGTCTCGAATTTCCCTCTAATTTGTACCTAATTACAAAGTCCTCTCAAGGAGCCTTCTAGCGGATTATTAAAGGTGCAGTGTGTAGGATATGGCCACTTCTAATGTTATGGTTGCAAATTGCAACCAACCGAGTACTCCGCTTTCCAAGACTGCAGTAATGTGAGCCGCCGAGTGTAAAACTGTGGTAACGCTGTTCACCGCCCCCAGAGGTCATCCTAGGAGCAATGTAGGTCAGCCAGCGGCTGGCGATACCGCGATTTTACACTCTGCTGCTCATGTTACTGCAGTTTCACAAGCATGTTGGAGAACTATGATGGCCTTCAGGTAACATTAAAATATTAACGGCTCCGTCTAGAGCCAGTGTTTGGTTTGTCCGGTCTGGGCTACTGTAGAAACATGGTGGACTCTATGGAGAGGACCCGCTCCCTACGTAGATATGAAGGGTTCATTCTTAGTTTCAGGTGATTAAACATAAATGACAACATAGTTATGAATATTATAATAGATCCCCAGAATGCTTCTAGAAATCATGGATCCTGTAAAATGAAGCAGCTCCTCTCTGGTAGTTTGATCTGACACACGCCGCAGCTCCAGGAGAAACACAAATAGATTTGATGCACCGGGAAGCCAGAGCAAAGCTTGTCGTGGCAGCAGTGTAACAGAAACAACTATAAAAAACCCACTCAGTGTTCAGAGAGAGAGGAGCTGCAGTGGAGGTGATGTCTGCAGAGAGAGTCTGGCCTACATAGTCTCTGGTGTCTAGGAAGATTTCACCCTCTCCGTGGAAGCCGTGGTATTGTCTTGTAGTATAATTCATCAATACAAGCGCATGTTAATCTGATTTTAGCACCTTTTTCTTTTTTCATCATTTGTCACATTTTCATAGTTTTCAGTCCAGTTGCTTTAATGTTTGTGATTTGCAGTGGTGCAATGTAACGAAGAAATTTACCCACATTACTGGACTTGTACTTCACTGGAGTACTTTTACTCCAGTCCATCTCAGAGGCAAATATTGTACTCTTTACTCCACCACTTTATCTGATAGCTTTAGTTACTTTTCAGATTCTAGTTTTTCATACTGTTGATTTTGTGATAAACTAAATGATTACATGTTTAAGCTAAATTATCTATTTTCTCTTGATGACATACAACATATGATGATCTTACAGAATATGATGCTGTAGATTAAACTAGCCAACAGTACTGCAGTAAAATGCAACATAATACAGCAGTAATATTAACCCAGAAGCATCATATACTGTTTAATAGTAAAACACAGACCAGCTTTACTTTTAGTATATTTTGCTGATAATACTTCCACACTTTTCTTTATTAAGGTTTTACTTATAGTGGAGTAGGCTTTTGTTGATTTGTGTGTTCTCAGCAGGTCAGTCATTTTTTAACCAGCGCTGTCAATTGATTAGAATATTTAATCGTGATTAATTGCACATTTTTAATCTATCCAAAATGTAACTTCAGTTGAGATTTGTCAAGTATTTCATACTCTTGTCAACATGTGAGTGGAAAAATATGCTGTTTTATGCAAATGTATGTATTTATTATTAGGAATCAATTAACACCACAAAACAGTGAGAGATATCAGAAATCCTCACATTTACTGCATTTAGCATACAAATATTCTCAGTTCATAACATGGCAAACTGCATGTGATTATCATAAAGTGGGCATGTCTGAGCGACCCAGAGAACCCATTTACACTCACACATCTGGAGGTCAGAGGTCAAGGGACCCCTTTGAAAATGGCCATGACAGTTTTTCTTTGACAAATTGTAGTATAAATTTGGAGCGGCATTTAGCCTCTTTCGTGACAAGCTACTATGACATGGTTGGTGCCAATGGGCTCCTTAGGTTTAGTCCAGTTACATATGATCCAGTGTTTTCACTCTAGCTTTTAGACTGAGCCCCCTACAATCTAAAAATTGCTAGTTGTATATGCATTAAAGAAATTAGTGGCGTCAAAACAAATTTGTGCTAACACACTATTATTGTGTTAATTAAATTTCAGTTGAAGAAAGTCATTCTGACTGCAGGTCACAGGACCAGTAACTTGTAGCGGTGAATGCTAATGAATTAAACATCAGAAAATGACACTAACGTGAGCTGCAGGTACCACACAGCTATGTTGTCCACAACAGTTTTTATCTGCTGTGCTGCAGGTTTAGAGCTGCACCTCTCAGCTGCACTCAGTCTGACTCCTCTTCAGTCCATTTTGCAGCAAGCAAAGCCAAAATGGATGCAGAGTGCTGACGTCACTGTGCATGATACGGTGTTGCTAGCCGCCTTGGTGCCACCAGGGTGACGGTGCACGCTCAGAGCCCAAGCAGGGGAACAATGACGTGACGCATGGTAGGCTGCAGATTTTCCCAAAGGGGACAGTTCAACCGGGGAGGAGCTATGACCCACTGAGCCTACCAACCAACCATCACACCCTCCTCTCAGGCTGCTGTTATCTCCCCAGCCTGGATGGGCCTGCAGCCATGCAGGAACATGGTGCAGCTGAGTAAAGCTGTCACTTCCTGTGTGACTTTGTGCAGATGTCACACTGTGGTTGGTGCAGATGAGCAGGAGCTGGACCGACGCTGCTGTGAGAAGAGTCTATTTTATCGCACCCATTCATCACTGCTGAGGGGCGAGACATCTCGGGCCCCTCCGTCCTTGTGGCCGGAAAACAAGACATGAATAATTGATCGTTCACACAGCCTCAGAAGGACTCCCTGGAAGCTCAGACCAGCTGAAAAATGATGGATGAGGACGGATGAAAAATGCTGGTTTCTGAGCGAAATTAAGAATTACCACAAGAGGCCTTGGATCAGGAGGATGAGTAAAAACCTGCATACTGTATTTATGTGTGTTGTTCAAAAGAATAGTAAATTTTCCACTTCCCCTGCTTCAGTCTAGAGGCCATTGACGGTACCAGTGATGGGGGCTTCTAAACCAGCTCACACATAGAAATTTTATTATTTTAATGAGTGTCAGAACATAATATTTATTTTACCTTTGACTCCTCCAGCCCACAAGGCACTTGTTAAAAATTAAATAGAAATAGAAATCATTTTCAAAATTAAATTGTTTTTTCAAAACTTGATAAACTGATCTCAGTTTTAATTCAGGAACAATAAATCGTAGCACTATCTTTAGAGGAGTTAAACTGGACCTCAGATGGATAGACCTCAGAAATGGAGGACCAACACAAGTGTTTATTTAGTGTGTCTCCATGACTTCATCCATATTATTCGTTGTGAATTTTTACTCCAAAGTGCTAAAACTAAGATCTTCCTGCCCATCGTCTGCCATGTTTTTATACACCAGTCACGTTTCATTGCGAGAAATTTTGCGAGATTTTCATTTTTTCTCTTGTTGATGAATGAAATCTGATAGTGTGGTGGCTGTTTAGGCCAAATCATTGCTCTAAACAGCTACAGGAACAAAACTGTTAAATTTAACACAGTTTAACTGCGTGGGCTCTCTCACATTTTGAAGATCTGTTAAGATCTGAAGTGTCATTAACTAGAGTTAATCTCCTGTCAAAGTGGTTCCCAAACTTTGTCATGTCAAGGGCTACCTAAACTGACACAAACTAGACCACAGATAAGATTTTGTCCCAGAATCCTCCATCTTATACGATAGGATTTGTTGCTTTTAGATGTTTTATTATAGAGTGTATGAAACTCGTAATCCAAATAGTCACAGATTCTGTCATTGTGGTACGAATGAATGCAATTATAGTGAAAATGAGTAATTCCCCTTTTTGCTGGAGTTCCCCTGGAACTGCTTCAAGGACCGCTGGGGGTCCCAGGAGCCCATTGAAGACCACTATCCTTTCCCATATGATCAGCTGTCTTGTTTCACTTTTTCTACTTTTGCGAGCTGATTTGATCAGAACATACGGCTGAATGTAATCTCCTCCTGTGGTCTGAGTGTGCTTCATTATGAGCGTAGGTGTGTGTTGACTTAGTCTTGTGGGGAAAAATCTTCAAACAGAGCAGGCGCGTGGGCTGTGCTGAGCCGACCCAGAATGCAACGCTCCTGATGCACTCGTGAGAGCAGAAAAGACTCTCCAACGGAGATATCAGTGGCCATCCAGTGGATTTGGCAGGAAGACAAAGATTTTATTATTGTGTGCTTCAGGGGTGTTTATTGTGCATCTCAGTGGGCTGTGAGGAGTAATTATATAGATGGACATGTTTTCACTTTTCCTCCAGTGGCGACTGAAGATTAAATGTCCCTAATTAACACTGCAAAATAAAGACGCCTATGAAACTGTCCTAAAAGACAGTTGTGACTTGGGTCATAGTGATGTTGTGGCATAGCTGGAGTGCTGGGATTTAACATTTATTGATATCGCCAGGATGATTACAGCCTTTTCTAAAATGACAAATCCACAATGAATCTGGAAAAAACCTTAGACACCCATTCAATTCAGAAAAAAGCAGACTGAACATAATGTGGAATTCGAGGACCAGCCCGTATGTTAGAAAATACTGAATGTCAAACTTAAGCTGATGATCTATTTTTAGTCAGAATGGTTATGTACAGTGGCGTTTCAGGAACGAACTCATCAGCATCCATGCTGTCTCGATCAGCATGCCATCTCGATCAGGATCGCTGAACCTCAGGGACAATTTATCAAGAGGAGAAAATTCACCGTCTGCGTCACGATGAGAAATCAAAGATGTCAAGAGAAATGAATTCAGTGCTGCGTGTCTTTACGAGCCATCTGCAGCACCGAGGATTCCTCTGATCTAATCACAACCGCTTTCTCTCTATCAACACACACATGCTGCCTTACTCTCTCACGTTGCACACATACATTTCTTATTCACTCTTTGGCGCACACACACACACACCTATGTCCTCACACACTCTGACAATGACTGTCATCACTCACTGCAGCGTCTGAGCCGTCAAAATGAGCATCAAGATTTAATTCAGTGAGTAAATGTGTGAAGGAAAAGTGGCGAAACGGCTGCAGCAATAACACCAGAACTACATTACAGATGCAGTATGAGCGCTGCGAGACCGGGTGATAACTACTAATTAATATTTATTGACTCATGTCCTGTTATCTCTATACAAAAATCTGTTGTTGAATTTAATAAGTCCAAGCAAACTGTAATCTAAGTGATTTGCTGTAGCGTTAAACTTTGATTTAATGCATTAAAGTAGACCACAGGTCGTTATTTTAAACATCAATTTGACACATTGTCATTTTGAGTGTATTTGTCATATTATGATGTAAATCAAAATTGGAAAAACATTCATATAAATGAATAATAACACAAAGAAAGAAAAAAACTATCTAACTATGATTAATTGTTTAAGTAATTTTATTTCTAGTAAATCATTTATTGGTTTTATGTTAGACTGTAAACTGAATATTTACTTATTTATTTAGTATTTAGGTTTTAAGACATATGAAGATGTCATCTTGGACTGGAAAAATCTACTGGGCATTTTTAACTATTATCTGATCAAATGATTATCTGATAATGAAAAAGATTGTTAGCTGCAGCCCCAGTGGAGCATGGTAGCTTATGCATGGAGGTGTGTGTAATGTGCACGGTGATGAAGGCTGATGTTATATTTGGAGGCAGGAATGACTCATCCTGGCAACCAATGAAGAGGCTGTTAATTAGATGCAACTACATCTATAATAATGTGCTTCAGGTACTAAGAGCTGCAGGAGCAGAAACATTTCAGACACTGTTTCACTTTTTAGAGGTATGAAGTAGAAATAAAATTCTTGCTCTTATCGGCTATGTTATTTACTGAGTTACAGTAAATAAATAAAGAGGCCTCTTAAGCACTATTATAAATGACTTTATTGATCTGGCTCCACTGTACTATCAATAGGGAAAATCATGGCTGTGTTGTGAAACATTAGATTTTTTTTTTTTAATTTTACCCTAAATTCAGCATGACATATTTGGTAGGGTTGGAATGACTTGGCTGCCGATTTGATGTGTATTGTGATTTTTAAGCACTGCAATTCTGTGGTTTGGTGACGGACCATTTGTATTTAAACCACGTAAACATAAAGACCAACAAACCGGTGTTTGAAATCAAGTCAGTGAAGTCAGTGTTGATTTATTTGTCATGTAACTTCCATAATTAGGTTACACCACTTCCATAGATATTTTAACCGAAGCCACGATCTTTTCCTAAACCTAAATAAGTCGTTTCCTGTGAAGATGGAAGTTTATTCTGAAAAGACTGAATGGATGTAACAGGTGGAAATAGACATTTGTAGGAAAATGCATGAAAAATGAGAAATAGCTTTTCGTAAGATTTCATATGAACTGTTGCATGAGGATACGTTGACTGGACAGGTAGTGCACAGTGGGTTGATTGGAGCGGTGAGACAGAACCAGAACAGTAAAACTATTGGCTAATAAACCAAAATGAAGAACTGGAAAGTAGGTAAAACAGCTGCTGCATCTCAGCTTATTGTCCGCCTCAAATGAAAGCTTTCTTGGGTCTTTTTAGATGCTGAAATGACACCTGGGCCTCTGGTAGTTTGACAGTTAGCTTATTGCTACCAGTCGCAATGAGGTCACACAGCAAATGAACCAGATCAAAGACACAGCAGTGGCTTTTTTAACCATGGGGACATGAGTAATGTGATTATACTACTCTACAAAAAGATGAAGTGGCAAAACCACAATGCAAACATCGAATTATGTAAACATTTCAGTTAACTGTCAAAGTCAGAAAGGATAAAAATGAGTTAATCTTGTGCACCTTTTCATAGGTCTTATTTGGGTATCAGGGACGGGAAAGAAAGCAGAAGAAAAGGAGGTACTACCGTGTACCTCATGAGAGTGATATGATTTCATCAGAGCTAGTTTATTCAGAGAATGTTTTAGTGCGATGTGGTTTAAGAGAAGCTGAACTTGAACTGCTCACCGGTTTATTCCCACTCATCCATCTTCTCAGAGCCTTAAATGCTTGTCTTTTTCCATGCCAAAAGCTGTCTGCTGCTAAGTGGGTCTTGTATTTCCACTAAATAAAATGTCTCGCTCCTATCATGGCGTGCCAAGGCCCGATGTGAAAGGGGAAATCCATTTTCAGCGGTTTAGCAGATGCTCTTAATGTTTGGGTTGAACAGTTAAGGGTAATTGTTAAATCCTCAAGGCTATCAGTGAGAGTTATGAATGGTGGTTATGTGCTGGTGTTGAAAGAAGTGCCTTGTCTGAGTCGGACTAATGTTGTTAGAACTCCTCCAGTGGCAGCAGGAGAGCTCTAGTGCCCTGCCGAAAGATAAATAGTTGAGAAGACCCTTCACATATGAAATATAATATTCCCAATACGCTTCTCTACTGAAGAGTGATACTGTGTTGTAGATCAATAAAGCCGACAGTATAAAATATCTTCAAGAGGACCTGTTATGCTTATTTTCAGGTGCGGACTTGTATTTGGGTTTCCAGTAGATGTTGACATGCTTTAATGTTCAAAATTTAATGTAGTTTTCTCTTACTGCCCAGTCTGCTCTGATTGGGCAGCTGGCCCACTGTTATGATTGGTCAGTCGAGCCAAACTCTTCGGACTCCAGCTCCACTCTAACTGCGGCTAGTTTGGCACATCATTATGCAAATGTGGTACTTGGTGAAATTACCACATGACGTAAGGCAGGACTTCATTCAGGGCAGTTCAGGAAGTTCAGGAGCAGCGTGGCTGGGGGGGAGAGTAACTTCCATAGTTGTGGACTTTGGGCTTTGTAACTTTGCAGAGTTTCAACTTGCACAAAAATCTATAAAACACACTAGAGTAAAGGGGAAAAGCACAAAAGCACATTAGATCCCCTTAAATGATTCACTGCTGCATTATTCACAACCACAACTTCCTGGAACTATCAGGGATCAAATGGTAATAACTGACAATGGCAAAAGAACCCCCAAAGCCCGATTTTAAAGGATCAGTTCACCCAAATGACAAATAATATACTGTATGTTTTTCTCACCCCTGTAGTGTTTATGTTTGGGATTGCAGCATGAGGCAGATATCTCAAAAGCTCACCTTTTCAAGATGGCGGCATATGATGCAGCAGCTCCCTCAATCTGGCAACATTTATTTTTGTCATCACTTATACTCTTTTAGTGGTGAGTAGGGATGTCATGAGAACTGATACTTTAGTACCAAGGTGATGCAAAAATGTGACTGTATTCATGTTTCTGCAGTACCATCAGGGCTTGAGATTAATGGTGTCCCATTGTCCCGGGGACGAAGGAAAATGTGTTTGGGACCAATGAACTCACTATGCGTAGACCAACTACCCCTACTGCTCACTATCAGGGGCCACAGCCTATTATTTCCCTGGTAGTGCTACATTGTGAACCAAAATCGATATTGAAATCGATGTGAGCAGGATGTGAGCTAGTTAATGTTAGTTAGTTGTTGGCAGCCTGTAAACAGTACAGTCCTGCAAGGAGCCAACAGCTAACACTAACAGGAGGTGCTACTGAATTACATTATGATACGTATTGAGTGTTGGGCTAAGGTGAATCCTCGGACTGTGTGTTTAACGGTGATAAAGGAGGGTATGTTCAAATACATGGGATTTATTGTTTTGTTTCTGTTTTTTACCGTGGTGTTGAATTAGAATCGAGAATCGGGGGATTTCGCTGATATCGGTGTCGACTATCGACATGAACTTCCTGTGAGAACCTATCAACACCAGTAGAGGACACAGAGCGGTTATATTGCACATGCTTTCATTGTTTTTTGACTACACAACACTGACAAATTATCATCTCTAAAGTGTTTATGATGAATGTGTTGGCAAGATGTTGCCTATTTTCACATTCAGCTAACAGAGTAATGATTGTTTGAAATGTCACTCAGTTGACAAACTCATTTGATCCAATGTGGATATAAAAATGTAGAAACTTAAAACTATAAGTACATTGGACCACGTTGAGGTGATCCAGGCCTTCATGTTCCAGACGGCCTGAGCCAGTCAGACTCGGCGTTTCCATCCCCAGACGATCTGTAGAAGTGTGTGATTGGTCGGTGCAGCGTGGCTCTAACATGTCATGAATCATTTAGCTCCCATGTTTTTGCCTGCCATCTTTTGTTAGCATGCTTTTAGCTAGCCACATTGTGTGTTGCGTATGTGTTGGTGTGTGTGGTTATGTGGTTGTGGGAGGCTGCCCGTCCCTCTGGCGTCTTCTCCGCTCAGTAAAAAGAAAATGGGATTACATAATTAAGGCTTTCATCAGCCTGGGTTTTTGCTTGCCCCCCCACCTACACCCATTTATTATCAATTTACACTTCATTACAGATGCCTGAACAGTTTGAAAAAGTGCTTTGTTTCACAGTAACTCTAAATTCTTCAATAAGCGTTTAGCCCACATCAAAGGCCAGTTGCATACAAAGGCATTACCAATATAAAATGTGCATTTTGTGGTATGACAATATTTTCACTGCAGTAATAAAGCAGCCGCAGCTGCACAGTGACCCTACATATGCACACTAGGGAGCTGTTTGTTATTCATAGGCAGACAGACCACCAACACCCACTCTCATCTCAGCACCTCCGGCTCGTGAAAGGCTAATCGGATGGTGATGGGCTGCCTCACTGCATTCAGAAGGGCCTCAAGAGTCTCCTTGTACAAAGGTCGTGACCATGGTGATGAAGACTCAACCGATCGGCTGACTTCTCAGAGAGGAATAGGAAATTGATTGAGTCAATGTCCAGAGATGGATGTAGAGGATTTCATCTGTACAATGTCTAACGTTAGAGACAGGAAATACAGATTTATTGTCAGCCACATCACCTACTGTGACTCCTAGAGCAGGTGGCAGAGGTGATGCTGCATGCTATGCTGTATGTATGTATATATATATATATATATATATATATATATATATATATATATATATATATATATATATATATATATATATATATATATATAACCAAATATAAACAAATTTGTTCTTTATGGTTGAAATGACCTTTCCAAACACTAATCCTTTGGGATTTCAGTACTTTGTTTTCTCATTTAGGGCTGGGTTATAATTCAATGTCATAATTTATTGTCCAACAGAATTGTATTGTGATGAAATCATATATCGAGATATTGTGATGCACACTTAGTAAATTAATAATAACAAGCACACTAACTCAAATTTCTTGTTATCATTTTGCACTAAAGTTCTTAATTAGATGAGAAAAAAGTATTTAGCTGACACAGACCATATAGTTATTTCATAAACTAATTGTTATTACTAGAAAACATGCTATATTGTGATATCGATGTCGTTATTGAGATATGAAATTACCTATATCATGTCAGAAGATAATGGCCATATCACTCAGGCCTATTCTCAATGTATGCAACCTTCTGTAGGCTGAGCTCTGACGGTACTACTGTACAGAGTAGGATTGTGTACAGTTGCCTATAGTTTGGTATGATACACACAACTTTTTAACAAAGTTAGATTAAAAATAAAATGTAATGCTTTAATTTACAGGTCTGTAATTTCTGGAAAAACATCCTAGACAGCAGACAGGCCTGGCCTTGCAATATAGGGCCAGAAACTCTGTATTCAACATAACTGTAACATAATCGTTCTGTTATCGTGGACATGTGAGGACCATTGACCATCGATCAGTATAGTGTCTAACAATAATCTTGTTATATTGCCCAAGCCTAGTGTGGAATTAATTCAGAAATTAGGGACCTGTAAAATGAAGCGATACCAAAATTCCTTATTTATTCCTCCTTAGTAGGTAAAATATGTACTTTCTACTTCCACCTTTTTATCTTTTAATTAATACTTATTTTTCTGAAGGTTTCAGTGCACAATTTAAATAACAGGATTTGCCTGATGACATGAGATGGAGTAGTTTTGCAGGCAGATCACTGTAAACTGATGACACTAACATTTCACATATGGAGATGAGTACGGTACCTTTTGGGAGTCTTAATGGAGCCGATTTAAAAAATAAGTAGAAGTAAATTAAGCACCATGATCAATATTGTTACACCCAGACAATCCTATCCTAACAGTGCATATGATAATATGATAATGTTATCAACAGTAACACACACACAGCAATCTTGCCCTCCATCTGTTCTCCATGTACAACATATTTACATGGCTGTAAAACCGTCCGCTGTGCCCTTAACACTATTTGTCTTTTATGGGAGCAGTGCAGGCTGGGTAAATGCCAAAACTGGTGTAGATACAATCTGAACTGATTGATTGTTTTCATTGGCTGCTGTCGTTCAAAATGGATTCATTCGTATCTGGCTACACACTGAATAGTTCCTTCAGTGTGTAGCCAGATCTCTGTGAAACCCACCACCCCCGTTCCTGGTTCTCCATCCTTTCTAGTGTATTTATGACAGATGCAAACAAGGTCATTTCCCCGTTTCCAGCACAGACCTGATATTTAATTCATGCTGTTTGCACTGCAGGTTTACTGAACCACAGTCTGTAGGCAACAGAACATACTGACATAGTGTCTGCTGGCAGTGTTGCCCATACATTTCTGAAAGGACGGTGGATTTGAAACCTGGCGTTGAGTTTATCACTTGCTGCTCTCTTGGCAGTTTGTTATTTAGCCGTGAAATCCAATTTTCTGCTGCAGGGTGGAGCTGAGAGGAGTGAGCAAGCACAGCCATCGTGGCTTACACAGCCTTTAATATATTCCTAATGGAGCAATCACTTCCAAAATTGCTTCCAAGATGTAGGAGAAGTGAAGTTAGGTATTAAGACTAATGGAGAAAAAAGCATATTCACTGTGTTTCTGCGGAGGATTTACTATTAACTTCCATACAGATGTTAATGCTTTTCTTTGTCATACATGATGCTCAACTGAACGTTTGTGGAACGTCTATGTATTTTGTTGCTTGGGCAGCCTTTTGCGTAGTATCTTGACGCTGACTACAGCGAACCTTGTAACACATGGTTAACACTGAAATGGTGGTGGTTAGGTTTAGGCAACAAAACTACTTAGTTAAGGTTAAGAAAAACATCATCGTTGGGCTTATTATAAGTACACTTGTAACATAACAAGCTACATCTGTGTTGCAACATGCTGAGCTTTTGGGACTGACCGACCTACAGATTAACTCAACTGCAGCTGAGCATGTGAGTCAAAGCTGAGTAACTAACTAACTTGTGCTTAATATGACTATGTAGTCTTTTATTCAATGGACTCCACAAGTAAGCACATGGTTGAATCTCCTGGCTGAGGGCCATCATAAATTGGTCACTCGCTCACTTGTTATCGCAAACATGCAAGTGAAATCTAAAATGAGCAAATAACAGGATGAGATCCAGGCTGGTGACAAAGCACCAAATGTCTTTCACAACATTTGCTGATGATGTGATGCTGCCTGTCAGAGTGAGAAACTGCTGAAACAAAAGAGCTGCAGTTTGTTTTTCTTCAGATGACCACAAAATGAAGGACAAGCAGATGTGGATAAATGAAGATATGGCGCTCTAAATGATGTCAGACATCAGTGCTAATATTGGATCTTTACTCTAGCCCATATAATCAGCAAGAATCTGACATTTCTCTCCAAATCCGCCCAGATCCTTTGGCCTGAGGGACGTTTGTGTGGCTGGAAATCCAAAGAAATAATTTGGCAACAAATATCTTTTATAGCAGTCGGTGTGAGCAGAGCTATTAAGTGAGAAATTGAGCAAGACCTGACCCAAAGGCAGTGCCGCTGACGCTCGATGTACATGAGTAATCGATTTAGCTCCGGCTGCTTGTTCCTGGAGTTCAGTCTGAAGTCCGTTTGACCTCCAGATATTTGTCACTGGTGCAGTTCAGCAACTTGTAAAGCCTCCTGCCTGCCGGACGTAATACACATGATGTATGGTGTACTGAATAATTTAAGATTATCTCGTTAGAAACCTAGATACCATTTCTAACAGGCTGAAATGTCTCAAAACCACCGTGAGACTGACCGTTGTGGTTTTCAGTAAAATATCTCCAATAACTATTGGATTGATTGCTATGAAATTTGCTACCGATGTTCATGTTCCCCTCAGAGTGAAGCCAGCTTACTGTGGTGATCCCTAAACCTTTCATATAGCATTATCATCAGGTGAAACATTCATTTTGTCCAATGTATTTTGGTTTATGGCCAAATATCTGCAAATCTAATAAATTCCCATTAGCTTCTGCTGTGCTTTTAGTACTAAATACCAAATGTTAACATGCTAGCGTGCCAAACTAAGACATGTAAATATTACAACTCCTTAGCATCAGCGTGTTGTCTCTTTACTGTATGTATCTATGGCCACAGACTCATTGGCGATTTCAGTCCAAAATGGCGGCAGCAGCAGCATCTTGCATCTGTTGTCAAAAAAACACGACAATTATGCATTTTTGGTTCTGTGCAGGCGAAGTTGGCTTATCTTGTTCATATCGGCCATGATGGGGGAGGAAACATTAAAGAGGCACGTATGCTGTTGCCACAGCTCAACCAACCTGACCGCCATATTTGATGCATCATGTCGCCGTGTTGCACTTTTTCTAACTTGTTAGAAATTCATCCAAATGTGTTATTCTGTCCAAATCCTGCCAAAACTTCCCCCTCCCTAGGTTTTTGTTTCAGCTTGCTTTCGGTGAGCGTGTTTTTAGAAACTCCGTCGACCAGCAGACCTTTGGGTCGTGTAATGTTGGCTTGGCAGTAGTCTGTGTCTGTTCAACTCCCCCGAGGCTACACAGGAAGCTTTCAAAGATTCCCTCCCTCCTGCCCTCCTGCTTGCTGCTACCCTCCCTCCTCATTTCTGCTTGCATCTGCTGACTTTTTCTTTCTATAATAAAATTACCCTGCGCAAGTGTTGTTGTACAAATAGGTTAAATACATTTTAATGAACAGGAACAACCATAATAAGTGTCAACGAGTTTAGTCAGTGTAGTTTAATTTAACGCCGCCCCTCCACCATGCCTGATATTAATTACATGGCTCATGAATTTATTGATCATTACACTGTCAGTGCAGTCTGATCACTTCCTAGACATCAGACAACAATAAATACAGTTGTTACTGTTTGTCAGTGGCAAAATTTAACATGAACATACTAATATGATAAAGTGCTCTAGTCTGATACATTAGATTTTTAAAGGTAAACAAGGTGTTAGTGTCTTTTATTTCATTAATCGCATGATTGTCCATCGTTCATTTTGATTAATCACAAATTAATCACATATTTTATCTGCTCAAAATGTACCTTTAAAGGGAGATTTCTCCAATATTTATTACTCAACACAGGAGTGGGCAAAACAATAACGAATATTAGGGGTGTGACGATTCATCTACTACATTGATTTATCGGTTTATATTTCTACGATCCAACTACATTGATAGGTACTTAGCAAGTTGTCCTTCATAGTTGACATATATCGATCTAAAATCAATTTGCAAGGTAGGTAACTGATTGTATCGATACTAAGACATTGCACCTTATATTTAGACACAACAAACGTTATATGAAAATGACTTTCCTTTCCTGTTATGATATCAATGTGCACAAAGCATCAGCCTCAGGTATCCAGCCGGAAAGCAGACGCTCTGCGAGGCAAATTATTGTGGGAGCAAAGTAAAAACAAAACAGAATTCAAGTAATGTTAATCTAACATAGTTTAAAAATGTGTTATTGCTCTACCGTTTATATTGAAAAGAAGGACCGAACCAGCAAGTTACACCACTGTTTATTCAACTTTAATAGAAAATGGCGCCATTTTATTTTTTGTTAAATATTGCTTTGCCTTGTGTCTTGAGAACTGAAGCAGTGGGTCCTGAAGTTGCTTTTTATTTTTAAGTAAAAGCTATAATTATTTACCATTAATCATTTACTTGTTAATATCCATAATTAATTTATCCCTGATTCCCTCACAAGAAAAACTTTGAGGAATCCTGGATCCAGCTATTTATATCATAGACGCACTGATTGAATTTTTGGCAAAGAAAGTTACTGTGTCGATTTCAAGTCATTGAATCATATGGTATCGCTCTAGATGAGCCAGATATTGTCCTTGAATTGTATCGGAACCATGTATCGTAAAAACGTATTGTTACACCCCTAACAAATATTGTCCAGAAACCCTCACATTTACTGCATTTAGCAACAGCAACAGTTTAGTTTAGCAACAGGCAACAACAGCTGTCAGTGTGTCAGAGTGCTGACTTGACTATGACTTGATCCAGACTGACTGGGACTATCATAAAGTGGGCATGTCTGTAAAGGGGAGACTGGTGGGGACCCAGAGAACCCATTTACATTCACACATCTGGAGGTCAGAGGTCAAGAGACCCCTTTGAAAATGATCATGCCAGTTTTTCCTCGCCAACATTTAGTGTACATTTGCAGCGTTATTTAGCCTCCTTCGCAACAAGGTAGTATGACATGGTATGATACCAGTATCTTTATGCTAGCTTTAAAACTGAGACCACTACAGCCTCTGAAAGATCACGTTTAAAAGTTAGTGGCGTTCAAATGATTTTGTATTATTGTCACGTTAACTTTGATATCCCTATTAAATATATGCATACAGTATGAGCCATATACTTAAAGTAAAAGTAAGCTAAGATCTGATTTGTGTTTCTAAGTGAAAAAGGGTGTTGGGGTGGGACATAAGAGAGAGCTGACCAGATTAAACATGCAGAATGACTCAGAAGAACTGGATGTCAGCTTGCAACACCTGAGGCAGAGCAGGAAGACTTTAAACTCTGCATTATCACTTTAAAAATGCATGAAATGAAATGTTTTATGTGATGTCTGTTACCCATTGGCTGCAGTTTGATATTGTATTGCTTATTGCAAGTGGTTCTGGGTTTGTTATGAAGCATCAACCATTAAAGTGTGATGTGATACGGGAGGTAAAAATAATGGGATATTGCTACAAAAATAAGAGACGAGCAATTTAATGTTGAATTTTTTTTTTCTTTTTTTTTTGGGCGCTGTTCCCTTTGACACGGCGCTGTTCTGCAGTAGTCTGAATTAGTGTTTGTGGTGGTGTTGTTGCTTGCTGACGGCTCCCTCAGGCTGAACAGTTTCTCTTCCCCCATGCTGAGCTACTGCTGCTGCTCTCTGTAAAGACACTGTGGGAAACGACTAGCATGACTTCAGTGTTGGCTACAGCTGCAGTCGATCCCCAGAGACCCACTGTCTCGGGGTACATCCTCTCTGCTTGGTCTCATGGGCACATACATGCTGGAGATGTGTTATTGTAGCAGACAAGCTGTACAGTCTCTCATCTTAGAGATGTTGGACTTGTCAAGCAGATGTTAGGACGTCAGTAGACCAGGGTATTCAGTTGGGTATTTACTGACCAAAATGCATCCTGACATTTCAGTTCAATCATCATGACAAGATACGACATTAATACATTATTAAGCCAACAATGTTAGTAAGAAAATCTAATAAAAGCGTTAATAGAAAGCCAGTTTTCTCCCCTCAATATTCAGTGTTAAACGGACTCCAAAACACAGTGTAGGGTCAGTGAACTCCCCTTGCTTCATATTGGTGTACATGTCAATGAGCATCATTGAACACAACAGCTGTGCACACGGCTCGCCGAAGCTTTGGCCGTTGTGTATCGTCTGCGCGCCGTGCACAGTTGATCTCTCGTTGTCAGGTCTACTACACAGATAAAACACAGTCTGTTTAAGCTGCAGCATCACTGATGCACATGTTAAATATAAACCAATGTGTGGCTCCTGTTGTTGTTGGTGAACACATCTGGACAGATGTGTTTCAGTGTAACAGGCTGGAGGGTGATCTGGGTTTCACTCACACTTGCCTTTAAAAAACTGGGTTTGTGTTTGATTTGTCACTGAACTCTGTCACTGTCAGCCGACCAGATTATTTTAGTGTTGTTGGTCAGAATCATAGACTGTAGATAGGTAGTGAAGGCAGTCACCATGCTGTCGCCCACTGGTTTGTGGACTGCTGTTTTAAAGCCTCGAGTTTTTGGCTGTTGCCATGTTGTTTTTTGGCAACCAGAAGGGACACGAGAGGGTGGAGCACAAGTACAATCCAACACTGAAAAAGACATTTTTAGGCGATCAAAATGGTACAATTCAACTCCCAGACTGGACAACATTGTTTTAGCGACCTGTCAATCACAAGGTAGCCACACCCTAAAGCACGCCCTCCTTTATGCTGTATTTGATTCGAAATTGGACAATAATTTACTAAATGAACATCATGCTGTATTGAAACCAGTGATAATGTTAATAATTAACCCTTAAACCAACACTGACAATTTTAAACAATTAATGCTCTCAATGAAATGGTTAAAAGAAATACTGAAAAAAGAAAAAGATGAACAAACTCAGAGGAGTGGCTTGTCACTTTAAGGAGAAAAGCTGGTCCACCTTAACAGACCTCCTTAAGAGAGTCTGAGCAGGTATTGCAAGATACAGGAAGGAGTTGTATCGTTGATTCACAGACAAATAAACTGTAGTCACACTGCTACAGCTACGTTCACAGGTATAACGCCACCAACAAACCCACATTCACCACCTCACACACAGTCCGTTGAACTCGATATGCCACACTGACAGACAGTATGTGTGGGACAACAGCGAGCATGAAGCCACCAGTGACGTTCAAGCTCTGCCGGACACCCGCTGTCTTTACACTGGGCAGACGCACAGCTGACAGCCTCGCAGCTAACATTAAACTAAATGTGTGGTGGAGTGTTACTGGGAAAGTGGCTGTGTGTGTCCACAGCTCGGTGGCTGCTAACTCTCCCAGACGGGTGAACTGAGGACTCGGTTGTTGGTTTTGTACATATGCTGCAGCTGGTGTACCGCTGCATGCTTCAATCTTGTTAGTTAATGGTCAATAATCGGCTATTGAGGGTCAGTTTTTGGTCAAAAAAAAAATCTAAATCAGCATCCTTATTTAAAATGTTTACTGAGGTGATAAAATAAATTTTCTCATGGACTTCGATACAATCAGACTCCTTTTTGCAACCAGAGGAGTCGCCCCCTGCTGGCTGTTAGATACAAGTTTAAGGCACTTCAGCATTGACTTCACTTTTCTGAACATGAGGCAGCCCACTGACCAAAATTGATGTTTGATAATATAATTTGTGTTGATTTTAGGCAAAGCAAGTTTATATGTACATTTCATACACAAAGGCTATTCCAAGTGCTTCATATAATGAATTTAAAACATTCAATCATTTTAAAGGAATAGTTTGGCATTTTGGGAAATATATTTACTTGCTTTCTTACCAAGTTAGACGAGAAGATTGACTTCAAAAAGCTGTATATTACCGTATGTCCACACATTGGCTATTAGCTCCCAAAACAAGCCACTACACTCATATTTGTTAAGTATGAAGGTACAGAGTCAGCGTAGCTGTTTCCACATGTTCCTACCCTTTATGCTAAATTAAACTAACAAGCTGCTGTCTGTAGCTTCAGCGGGTTTGCCCATTTAAGCTGATGTATTTGTGTATATATATGCTGTATGTATTAGAAGATAATTTGGTCTTGTATAACTCTATTATAGCTACAGTTTGAACAATTACATCATGTGAAATGTTCACTGAAACACATGCTGATGATGTTTTCCCTGCTGAGCTTGTTTAGGCCTTTTGCAGCCTTTTCTTTGGCGCAGCTTGTCGTCACTACTGAGACAAACAAGGGCAGCATCACGGTGACGTGTCATGGGAAAGAGCAGCTCTGTGGCCTACCGTTAGATTCACAGCGCCCCCTTTTTTTGCTCTGTTTTGTGTTTTTGTCTTTGCAACTCAATGAGGACTACGATAATGGAGACAGGAAATTAAAAGTAGTGATAGAAGTGAGTGCGGGAGGAGGGGAGCATGACACAGGATGGACAAGTTGAAGGAAGGAAGATAAATTAAAAGATGTGATGTAGATATTGTGAATAATGGACCAAGAAGAATAGTACAAGACCAAATTATCTTCTGTAGCAGTGGTTCACAACCTTTTTTCCTCTGAGAGCTAATTTGACAAAATGAAAGTGGTTGAGAGCTACTCATAGCACCAAGTTGTACATCGTCTTACTTTGTGGTCCTTTAATAATATTTCAGCCACTGCAGTCATCATCATTTGTCATTCATTCTAGTCTGCTGATATTGCCTGTAACCAAATTTGCAGCGTAACTGGTTGAGTTGACAGCTGATGGGCAATAAATCATCTTATGTCAGAAGGGGGTGGGTTGTCTGTAAAAGTGACTGGATAAAATTTTTAACAGGTTTACCAAGACGGGCGTTCTCAAAGTTTTTGGGGATAAAATTTTCCAAGGACCTTCTCCTAATCATAGCACAGGTTAAACATAATGCTTACCAGTTTTACTCGTAAATGCCGTTTGAACTATTTGATACTAAAATGTTTCTACTAAATACTTCAGACCTGTTTGATAGTGATAAACAGAAAGACATTTCAATGATATTCCAGGTGCTTGGTAATCAGATGTCACTTTAGCTTAGCAGGCTTCATGGCTGTCAGCTAGCTAGTTAGCTAGTTTGGTCGCCAGCTGGCTAATAAGCTTAGCGGCAGCAGGAAGGGTCCGTTGCTCCGAGTGAAGTGACTGATTCATGACAGAATGACGTGATGTGTCACAATTGTATCTGAGTTTCTACTGGCCCACAGCTAATGTGGGTAGGACACAGTATGCCTATTTTATTGGCACAAATGGTCCACATTTGTAGATATGTACTTTTTAATGATAAAGCACAATTTTATAATTTATAGCTAATTATTTGTCAGAGCCCCTGACAGAGTGGACTCCACTTTGAGAATCACTGTGCTAAGAGACTTTGTGTTATCAAATTTATATTCATATTCTTTGAGCCTTTAGCGAGCCACCTGGTTAGTGAGCTACTGGTATCTCACAAGCTTCTTCTTCTTCTTAATGCAGGAATCTTCCCATTAACATATCTTTTGAAACAAGATGTTTTATTGCTTTGATCCATCTCCTAAAATTATTAATAAATGTTTCACAAATTTCCCTCCTGACATTTGTCCAGACCATGAAGTAGTATTATGTGCTGACTTCCTAGCAATAAATGTGTGGTTTTAACGTTAGTCAGAGTTTGCAGATTGTAATTAAAAATGTCCTCAGTGGGAGCTTCAATCTGACTCTAACAGTGCCGTCTATACATTGACCTACTCTGTGCCCACATTGCTGATCACAGATGTCTGTGTCACAGCATGGATCCGTTATACATTGGCTCTGCGGTGTGCCACATAATGTTAATGCCACACTGTGATTTGTGCTGTGCTGAGGAGCTGTGAGATAACTGCTGTTAAGTCAATATAGGTCACTGATCTCCAGGACTCAGATGTCAGCACCTTAAAGCTGCCATGCCTTTTTTTTCCACAGCCATTAGTGCTGAGCCAGATAATGTGTCCTGCAAATGTCAACGCGATGTGAATGCCAGTGGTCCTTCAGTATAAACTGGCCCTGATCTAGATTAGATGTTTCTCACTCACATGCACTACACTGCCAGTGTGATCAATCATGCTAACACAAACCCTTTTCTTTGCTTTTCCTCAGGATTTGGTATCCAAGCGCACGCCGGTCCAGCAGCAGCAGTGCAGTGCAGTGGAGCAGGGAGCTGTCCGTGGTGCTGAATTCACCAGCTTACAGAAATTCCCATTGCACACTGATGTGCTTGAGCCGCTCCTGATAGCTCCCATTCCTAGCAGCAACTGACCACCACCTACAAATCCAAGATGGACGATGACGGGCGTTACAGAGACAGCCGCTCAGACTTTGTCCGCGGCGCAAAGGACATTGCCAAAGTGGCCAAGAAACAGGTTGGCAAGAAGATGGGACGCGGCATGGACAAAATGACTGATGAGTACACCAAGCGCTCCTATAAACGCTTTGAGGAGGAAGACGACGATGACGACTACGGCGGTATGCCAAGCAACGATGGCGGATATTACCGCAATGACAGCCGGGCCAATGACGACGAAGGTCACAGCGACTCCACTGAAGGACACGACGAGGATGACGAGATCTATGAAGGGGAGTACCAGGGCATCCCGAGGGCTGACTCGGGCAAGGCCGGAGGCATGGACGGGGTGACGGCCACCCAGGCGCAGCAGTTCAGGGATCTGTCGGCCTATGAGGGTGAGAGGAGGAAAGACCAGGAGGAGCTGGCCCAGCAGTATGAGACCATCCTGCAGGAGTGTGGCCACGGGAAGTTCCAGTGGACGCTCTACTTTGTCCTGGGGTTGGCGTTGATGGCGGACGGCGTGGAGATCTTTGTGGTCGGCTTCGTGCTGCCCAGTGCAGAGAAGGACATGTGTCTATCGGAGCCCAACAAGGGCATGCTGGGTAAGATTTTCAGATATTTTGCTTCTAACTAGAATTAAAATGTAATACTTCTATATACTGTCTACTATCTATATACTGTATGTACCCTAAGTGACCTGCGGGGCCAGGGGCGATCCCGACTGACTTTACTGTCTTTCAGAGGCTCTAGCCAGCTCAAATCATAACTTGGCAAACTGCAGCCCAACAGGCAACAACAGTGTGCTGGCTTGACTATGACTTGCCCCAACCTGCATGTGATTATCATAAAGTGGGCATGTAAAGGGGAGACTGGTGGGGACCTATAGGACCTATTTACATTCCCATATCTGGAGGTCAGAGGTCAAGGGATCGATCTGGAAATGCACATGATGGTTTTTCCTCGCTAAAATTTACAGTAAGTTTGGAGTGTTTTTGACCTTTTTTGCAACAAACTAGTGTGACCGGGTCACTACAAATGGATTCCTTAGGTTTTCTAGTTTCATATGATGGCAGTTTTTTCACTCTGGCTAAAAAAAACGCATTACTGTCATGTTAACTCTGACAGCCCTGTTCAAAATACAGGGACGGAGGGATTACACACAAGAACTCTGCAGTACCAACATAGTCTTGTGTTTCTGTCCACTGAGCAGCTGTTTTCAACTCATGTACTGTCTTCTGTGCCCTCTCCGATTATTTTCGTCTCGGTGTTTCCTTAGGGAGTTTATGCCACTGCTTCACATTTTATCTCTGTCTTATCTTACCGGTTACGTTTGCAGTTTATCCCCCAGTAATTGCTTTTCTACAGCCTCGTTGGCAGAGGAGCTACAGCTATTTAAGATTCAACTGCCCGTGCAGCTGCTGAACAGCAGTAGAATTTAAATCAGACTCTCAGCCTCTCAGTTCTCTGCTTCTGTGTGTGTCAGTCAGGTTTTTTAAAATGCCCGCGTACTGTATTTCTCCTCTTCCTCCTAACAGAATATGCTGGATGTCTGTCACTTTGTCCACTTCACAGCATACAGACACACAGACAAAGGCCTCATGATCCTTTTCCTATTCTCAGGGCCAACGGCCAGTGAGAGTCCAAACCTGCCTCACCATCTGTCATTGGCTGCCCAGCAAGGACACTGTGAACAAGGGCCAGAGGTCTTCAGGGGATAACAAATTCAAAAATACTGCTTAGTTTACCTAAATAACTTGGATATAAAGAATGTATTTAATCGAATCAGTCAGGAGATGCACAGAGAAAGATCCTCTACCCTGAGACAGATGAAATCTAGATAGTTTGACATCACAGTGAGATATTCCTGTCTCGCTTTGTTGGAGCTTGGTAGTGGAAGAAAGATGTTGAGCATTATTGATGAACATGAAAAAATTAATGCAACATCTCAGAGCATGCACTCACACCCATTTTTGGTGGGTTGTTGATAGAAGAAAGGATTTGGGGAATTTTTAAAAATATTCTTCCCTCGCTGAAGTGGACGTTTACGATGTGAAATGTCCTGCTATGCTAAACATAAGCAATTTAGCAGACTCAGATGAGATCTAATGACGTAATTTCCAGTGCTCTCACTAGGTTTTGGCTGTTCAGCTGTACTGCTGCCTCGTCGGTGAGCACTGTTTCCCTGCAGATGGGGATGCCTGTGTATCGAGTGTCTGTGCTGTTGGATAATGAGCATCATGGATTCGGCTCTAGTTCTGGCTTGGAGAATATTGGTGAACACTTGTGCTAGCAGTGACCTCTATGCAACCTTAACTATTATCATCATCATCATTTCAGACTGATTCTTTTCTAACAGGTCACAAGTTTAGATTTTCATTTAACCTTCGATAAAGACGAGTGCTGATCAAGTACAGCATGTTCTTCTTCAGCTGTAGCACAGGCTGCTCAGTGAGCTGCATCAGTGGGGGAGCTATGTGCCATGTTCATGTGGGCATTTTTTCTGCTTTTCCTATCTAACCTTTGTAACTTCCAGGCTGTATTTACATTATTGTGTGGTAATAACACTGTGCAGTGTTCTCTCTGTTATATTGGCTCACAGGAGTGTACAGAGCTACATTTGGCAGGCATCCATGCCTTTAATTGGTTACTGGGTTGTGTAATTTTCCCAGTGGTCCATGCATGGCACAACATATGAATTGTAGTGTTGACATGTATAGTGACCAGCATATGTGAGTGAGTATGTCTGATTATACATTCATAGCAGTTTGACTGTGTAGGTGCATATGCATCATACTGTAGTGTTTGCCAAACTTTTTTCTGGTGAAACATTTTTTAAAAATGACAAACCATCACAACTCAGATCACAATAGGCCATATCTATAAATCGTGAGAGGAGCAATGATGGATGGATTCCATAGTTGTTTTTTTTATAGGTTCATATGATGCTACTTTCACCTTCACTGTAGCTTTAAATCTGAGCTACAGCCCGACAGATCGAATATCCTTTTGTAGTGCTAACGTATCAATATTTTCTTGCAACCCTACCTTTCATGTTAGATTCAGGGTTAAAAGTAGGCCACAATCATCAGAACAATATGAACATTCAGGCTCACTCATGTGGCTCAAAAATGTATTGCAGATATAAATGTTCATTAAAACACATATTTAGCGACCCCAGTGAAATCTCCACGACCCACCCGCGGGTCCCGACCCAGTGTTTGGAAACATACAGGACTATGTGTGTGACTGTTTGTGTCCATAATGTGGTGACAAAGTAAGTGAAAGCAGCAGCAGCAATAAGAGCACCATGGAAATATACACTGCACTAAAAAGAAGCAAAGAAAGAAAAAAATTCAGATTTTCTTGAAACTCAAATAAAAATGTTCAATGTTGCAGCCGCCACATAAAACAATGTAGTAAAAATTAGAGTAATTCCCTCTGTAATGCTGTGGGCTAACAGTATAAGTAAGTCTTATAAAATGGACGGAAAAAATACCTCAAAACAAACTACTTGTATTACTTTTGAGTAAATATACTCTGTTACTTCCAACACTACATACTCCCTCCCCTTTCTCTGGCTGGGTTTGTGTCATGCCAGTATGGAGACACGACCGGCCCCGATTCCCTCCCTCCCCTGTTACGCAACACGCCTGACTCATGCTAGAGAGCCTCCTTTCCTCATGCCTCTCTGCATCCCATGATTCCTAGTGTCCTCTCCCCCCATCCCCCATCCTCACCCTCTTCTTCACATGGTGCAAATACAGCTTCCCCTGCCGTCATAGTGCCAGCCAGTTTAACCTGATGCACCGTGGTGGATTCATGTATTGTGTGTGTGTGTGTGTGTGTGTGTGCGTCTGTACTGTATTGTCTATGATAGTGAGCGCCGGCACGTGTGATGGGTAATCACCTGCAGAATATTAACTCCCTTAAGCAGAAAGCATTCAGATGTGCCCAGAGAGAAGGATTCAGAGGCAAACATATCACTGCTAGTTAGATGAAATCCCTCCATCCAGAATAAGTCATTCTTTCTCCTGGCCTTTTTGCCTTTGTCTGATGTGTTGTAAGTATCACTGCATGTTTCCAGCTTCACAGAAATGAAGGAAACTGAAAGCAGAAATACCAGAGGGCGCCTTTCAAATGGCAGCAGTGATGCCTGCGTGGTGCAGCGTTTTTGCTCGGTGATTTAGAGGAGGCACTTTCACAGGCAGCAGAGAAGCACAGAGTGCTTGTCATTGATTTGTCCTTGTTGTGAAGTTGCGGAGGTTGCATCTGCAGTGTTGTTGGTTTGCCATAATGGGAAGAAGAAAATTGGGTTTGTTGCATGCAGCAGCTCTGGAGGGAGATTTCTAGAAAAGTGCAGGATAAATACTTTTAATGTCAAGATTATTCAGATCATATACGGTGTATATACATGCAGTATGTACCATACTTCTGTTCAACATTGTTCAGGAGATTGCAGCTAGAATCTTAGCTGTGTGCATTGCGGCTACATGCATGATTAGCCTGTTTCTTTGACAAAGCTCATGCATATTTAGCCCTGAGGCTAAAAGAAACCTTTGTGTCTGTTTCCCTGGTATTTTAATGAACACTGAATCAAGAGCTGAGATCAATGATGAAGAGAGAGAGATGGGATGAAGAGGAGAAGAACTACCTGAATCTGTTTGATTTACTGTATCAGCACCCAGAGGGAGATGTTGGCAGAGGAAACTCTTAACATTTGTTACACATTATCTTAGATGCAACCAGGGTCAGATAGCCCTGGTCCAACCCTGGTCACCGGTGTGAAAGGAGTATTAGTGTTACTTTGGGTGGTTAGCAGTGAGGAGTGTGATGGCTGAATGGCCAAGTCAACTGATGATGAGGGAGCGCTGAAGAGCCTCAGCCCCCGGCTCATTCAAAAAGCCCTGTGCGCTCTGGCAGAAAGGGAAAACCGGCTATTAATAGTGACCCCCTGCCTCGGCCCTCCCTCACTGGTGTACACAGACACACAACCCTGCAGTGGCACACATTTTTTCTTTCCATGTTCATGCACACACACCACCCTGGAGCCTTTAGAAGCTCTGTCACAGGGCAGACTGGCCACCATCCTCCTCCTCCTCCTCCTCCTCCTCCTCCTCCTCCTCCTCATCCTCCTCCGTCCTCTCCCCTCACTCCCCGTCCTCTCCTCCCCCCACTTCCTCTCCACAGTGATGAGGTGCTCAGCTGTCTGAAGACTTCTCCTCTCCCTCATCCTTTCACTCCTTATCCCGCTCAGCTCTCTTTTTTGAATACCTCTCATTTCATTTCAGATTTCACAGTATTTCATAATATTGCATATCATATGAATTATAATATGAAAGAATGGAAGAGAAAGCAAAAGTTGTTTGTGACATCTCCTGCACCTTGCTGTTAGGTGTAACAATCCATTTGAAGCCATAGTTAATGTATATGAGGCACATGTAGATACTGAAGGGCGATGAAAGCCTCATGGACTTAAAAACCATTTACAAATAAGAAAAATATGTAACTGATCAAAATACAACATGAATCAGTGGTTGGCAGCTTGCCGGCAGAATGCGTGTCACCCTCAAACCTTATTATGGCCTTTGAATCTCCATGTGGCTGTTTTCAGGTCACGGACAATAACAGGGGTGTAAAGATAGATAGGATCGATATATTGATTGAGTGTCAAAGATTCAATTTCATCTACGCAAAGTGAAAACACAGATCTATATCATCACCTTTAAAATATGCCTTTATTTTGAAATTCCCATGGCATGTCTCTGTCATCATTTCCATTCATGAACACCACCTTCCTACAGAGCCCTGCAATAAAATTTTCAGATCATATATTAATTGTTCTTTGTGAGTTGAAATAAATGTGACTGACGGGGTTAAATGGGCATATAAAACGGTTTCATATCGATCACTTTCCCCTGAATGAAGTCATATCGAAATCGCATCGTTATTGTGATTTCAGCAAATTTGTATCATTGTCAAAAGAATCAATACAATATTGTATCACGATTAAATTGTGCACACTTGCGCACTTAGAAAACAATTGCAAATGCGGGATGTACTGTAGCAGCAATGGTTGCACTGGAGCTGGTCTGTTAGCAGACAGCTGCCTTTCACATCCAGCAGTTACTGAACAACATTAGTATTCATGTGGAGTCGTGTTTCTGGCCATCTGTCTCTAATATCTCCATTAACTCCTGGGGGAAATATCTGGCTCTTTAGCTGCTAAATTCACCACAGTGTTCATCAGCTAGTTGCTAACTTTTCTGTCTGCTGATTGGTGCTGAGCAGTACAGTGATATTTAAAAAGCAGAAAACAGTTGCTTGCTGTGGTTGTGGGTAAATTAACCACAATAATGGCCTGAAAGATGCTAAAGCTCCGTAGAGTTGAGGGGAACTGCAGAGTTGGGTGCTAATTTTTTGTGGGTTCATCACCTCAAGCAACCTGCTTCACATACAAGTAGTCATGTAATCCATTGTTGTTGTATAAAATTACTATTTATAGCCACCTTAAAGCTGCAGCGGGTGGAAATAGAGCAAATATGATTTAAAAAAACAACCAACCAAAACAAACAACCAATCAGAGCCGGGCTGGACTCTTGCTGTCTCTGAACAGCTGTCAGTCACTGGCGAACTCCGATCAAACAGTCAAACTAGGCAGCGCTGATCAAATATGAATCAATATTCTGTTACTGTAATGATTATTTCTCTCCTCATTTGTTTTCAGAAACATCTTGTTACTGTTTAGCTGTAAAATGAGAAAGTTTGTGACCTGGCAGCCATGTTGTTAGATTAGCTGAGGAAATACCAAGCACCACCCACCAGCTGGAGCACAGCCAATAGGAGTGCTCAACAGGAACACTCTTTCTGAAATGAGCTGTGATTGGCTAAAGTCTTCCGTCACAGGCTAGATTTTCTAAAGCCTGAAAACAGCCATGAGGAGGCGCAGATGTCTAGTTTTCTCTCAGGACACTTGAATTACAATATGCTGAAAGTCTCTGGTCAGTGTCTGTTGTCTATAAGAAGGTTCTTTATTGCAGAACTGCACCAGGAAGCACATCCACACATCACAGGCTTGGTACCACCCTGAATCACATCCCGGAGAACAAGGTCGTAAAGACGGACTGTTCTCTGGATATGTTGTCTCTCTAAACACCAAAATCCAATCTGAAGCAATTAGCAACACGCACACACCTCAAGGTGTTTATAATTTTCTGCCAATCAATTATTTTCCCCTGTCAGATATTTGTGATAAATTGGGCCATATTTTATCCTCGAGTCAAATGCAGCTGCTAACAAGCCTCACAGATAGACAGAGCTGTGATGACAGCGTGAGATAGAGAGGGCGAGATAAGGACCCGGTTACAGTGAGCGCTGAAAAGGGTGACAGATCAACACAAGTCTTCAGACTTGAGAAGATACACTCACTGTTTGGGCCTTCCTGGTCACCGTGGCTGTCTTTCTGTCTGTCTGATTGTCACCAAATGCTGCTGCATTGCGGCGACGGCTATCGAGCCACATCATCACCGCTGGCTCGTCGTCGCCACTTTGAGCTGTACTGTCAGGAGAAGCGGCTCACAGCTGTCTTTCTGCCCTACACACACAAACACAAACACACACGCAGATGTGGGACTACACACTGACTATTTATCATGGAAAAGCACAATCATATGCAGCCAAAAAATCTCCTGCAATCAGTCAAACAAAGGCCTGAAAGTCACCTTCTTCCCCAATTCAGCACTGCAGTGTTGACTCAGAAATATACAGACAGACAGACAGAAAGACAGACAGACAGACAGACAAACAGAGGGAGCGAGTCACGAACACATTGCTATCAATCCGCTTCATATTATCCCAAGTCAACAACATCCATCCTCAGAGCTAAACTTGTTTTTTTCTCCCTCTGTATTTTGTAATTATGCGTCAGATTTAATCATCCCAGCAGTTAGCTTGTTACTCCTCCTCTGGCAGCGTATTTTTAAAATGTTTTACCCACAGTGGCCCACCATTGTTGATACTCTTATCCAGCATAACCCACAATAATAAAGCCTGGTAATAGGATACAAACCTCGACGCTGCATGCAACAAAGCAGCACCCCTGTAAAAGATGCATTTGAATACCACACAAACAAGAGCTACCTTCTTTAAAATTAGCACAAACAGTACAGTGAGTGTTGTACCATTATAGGTGAATGGAGGGTATTATTTCAGTCCATGCCTCAAATAGAGCTAGTTATTCACCCCTTGTCATGTTAGCCTGCATTCAAACCTTGAAAAGCGTCTTTTCATAATCTTCATGTTATCCCAAGTCAAAAACATCCATGCTCCCTCAGTATATTGTACTGTAATTATGCATCCAATTTAATCATCCCAGCAGTTAGCTTGTTAGACTCAGTGATGAATTTAGCTCGTCCAACAGATCAGTTTAAAGCTCCTGTAGGTGTCCTCCTCCTCCTGTTTTCTTGTTTAAATAAACAGTCCCATGATGGCTTGTCTGTCTGGTTCATTTAGCAGTTTAAAGCCAGGGCTGATTCCATGTCATTTGCAGCAAACACTATCAGCAGGTGGAGAAACAACTTGTGCCTTCTTTGTTGCTGTCTCCTTGATTGTTGGTGCTTTGCGGCAAAGAGCAGGTCGGCCGCTGCAATCAAACAGGCTGTGTAATGCAGAACGAGGCATATCACTTTACACTGATTCGACTCGGGTTGAGTGGTCATTTAGAAGTGAAGCGGAGGAAAGCAGCTGTAAACCTACTTTAAAGCTGGAGCAAGCAGGTTGCATAAAATAGTTTTTAAAAGTTGTTTTTATAAAACGGTCTCTATATCCTAACAGTAGTTAGTAGTAGTAGTGGGGCGGCAGTAGCTCAGTCTGTAGGGAGTTGGCTTGGGAACCGGAGGGTCACCGGTTCAAGTCCCGACATGGACCAAAAACTGAGTGTGAACTGGTAGCTGGAGAGGTGCCAGTTTACCTCTTGGGCACTGCCGAGGTGCCCCTGAGCAAGGCACCAAACCCCCAACTGCTCGGGGCGCTTGTCAGGAGCAGCCCCCTCACTCTGACACCTCTCCATTACTGCATGTGTGTGTGTTTCAGGTCTGCATGTACCATGTATGAGTTTAACAGAGTGTAAATTGAATTTCCCCATTGTGGGACTAATAAAGGTAGATCTTCTTCTTCTTCTTCTTCTAAACGAGACATGTCTATGTTTCTCCTCAAATGTTTGCAGAATCATCTCGTGGTTACTGTTTCACTGTAAAATATTCATTACAATAACAGAATATTGATTCATATTTGATCAGAGCTGCGTAGTTTCACTGTTTGATCATACTTTGTGAGTGATTGACAGCTGCCTTCTTTGAATGATCAGCCAATAGAATTGAATGTGAATTTCTCCACTGTGGGCCTAATAAAGGAATATCTTATCTTATCTTACCTAATAGGAACGCTCTCTCTGAAATAACCTGTGATTGGTCAAAGTCTCCCGTCAGAGGCTACATTTTTTAAATTTTGAAAACGGAGAGATGTAAAAACTAATCTGCCTACTGCAGGTTTAAGTGACTTAACCTGTAGTTCAGGCTGAACTGATACAAACGAGTTTCTTAGACTATCAGAAAGGGTTTTGTACCTTTTTTATGGTGGATCATTAGCTACAAATACTGTCTCAAGTGAGGTTAGCACTTATCATCCGTGTTGGCTTCAATTACAGTCAGTTCTAAACCTTTAAAACAGCAGTTGACCAAACAATTGCAAATCAGTTGAGATATGGTTGAAAGCCCTGAAATAAGTGGACCTTGAGTTGAGGTTGTTTCAGCAATTGATCCATTTATTTGCCTTTAGTAATGAATTTCTCCACTGTGGGACCAATAAAGGAATATCTTATCTTATCTTATGTAGTGTGTTATTGCCACAAGATGATGTCAGCTAAATTGATCCAAAAATCAACAACACTGACCTTGACGTCTTGACTCTGATCATAGCTTGTATATAGGAAGTGAACATAGTCACAGTGATGTCACCCACTGGTCTGTGGACTGCTGTTTTGATGGCTCAATTTCTGCTTTTTAGTTGTCGCCATCTTGGTTTCTGGCCATCATCATGTTGGTTTTTTGCAACCAGAAGTGACATGACAGGGAGGAGCTAAACACAGCTGAATGCTGAGCAATACATTTTCAGGTGACCAAAAAGGTTATAGTTAACATTCATGAACTGAAAACTCACTGAAAGGGTAAAAGTTGTAAGACGAAAACTGTCAGACTGGACAAAGTAGCCCACCCTTTATGGTCTATTTGACTCTAAATGGGACCATAATTCAGTAAATGAACATCATGTTATATTGAAGAAGACTTGAAACTAGTGATTGAGACCATAAACTCACAATGTTTACTGAGGTAATAATTCAAGTGAGAAGTCGGCTCATTTTCTCATAGACTTCTATACAGTCAGGCTTGTTTGTGCAACCAGAGGAGTCGCCCCCTGCTGGATATTAGAAAGAATGCAAGTTTAACACACTTCAGCATTGACTTCACTTTGTAGACCCTGGAGGTAGCCCACTGGAGATGAGACGGTATGATTAGCAGTAAAACAGTGGACTTGTGTTGATTGTCCAATCAGAATGGAGTATTTAACAAAGCTGAAGGGTTCAGTGGAGATTCATGTTGGACACGGATTCATTTGCCCATATAATAAGAGTAATATAGCATAGATTCCAAGCTTTTTACACACAGAAAACTGAGAATGACATTTAAACTTAGATGTCAAGAGCAGGCACTGAACACCGGCCCTTTCCTCTTCATTCATCCAGAGCCTTGAACTTGTGTCACTGCAGGCTCAGCGAGCGTGGCGACTGCTGACAGGATGTCAATAAGCAGCGACTGTGTCTGTGTGTGGGAGCATCATGTCTCAGAAAGCTAGAGAGACAGGTTGGTTTGGATAAGTACATGGGAAGTGAGTCATGTTAGCGCCTCAAATCACAAGACTAGGTTGACATCGGCGCCGTTTGTTTCCGTTTTCAGCCTGTCTGCTCTCCAGCTATACCTACTGATGCAAGAGCAGCTTTCTCCATGATAGTCAGTCTGCTGTACATGTGTCAAGTGAGATGATACTGGAGGCATAAGGATGTTGTCAATGCAAAAAAAAAAAAATAGAAGTTGTTAGTTTTCTTATCTTATGATTTCTAGGAATAAGTTGACATTTTGGGATATACGAGTATTCACTGTTTTGCCGAGAGCTAGATGAGATTGATAGGCCTACCGCTCTCGTGTTGGTATGCGAATCATGAAGCTACAGCCAGCAGGCAGTTCGCTTAAGCTGGTATAAACAGTGGAAACAGCTAGCATGGCTCTGTCCAGAGCTCAAAAATCTGCTTACTAATGGCTAAGTTCATTAATTAACATGTACAGTGTAACACGTTATCTGTAATTTGTTTAGTTTGTACACAAACAGAAAGGCAAATTGTCTGAGTGACGTGTTGGTGAGCGCAGGCTGCACTATTTCTTAGCTTTATACCAACCTCAACTTACCTCCTGGCTCTCACTGCATACTGCTGCTGTGCTCCAGACAGCTCAGGTCAGGATTTTCCCAGATTCCTAACTTCCAAGCGCTCCAGGTGCACAACGCCAAATATAAACAAAAACTTTGGCTGACTGCGACAAACTGATGTTTCTTTGCCAAGTGTACACACAGTTGAACTCTCATCCTCCACATTTTTCTGGCATTTTTAACGTTTTACAGAATAACTTTTGTGCAGAAGAGATAATTTTCAGAGACTGTTTATTGTGACCAACTACCTAATAACATGCCGACATATTTTGAAATCGGTTTACATATGATTGTATGTATTATTTAGATTAAATGCAGGGAAATTTGCTTAATGTTGCCTTTTAATTGATGGTTTACCATTTACAATGTGCGCTTCAGTTGTATGACGTCAGACAACTGCTTCTTCGTGAAGACGGGGTAGATGGATTTGCCCCAAGTTAGGACTTCAAGTGGTGTTCTGTTGTACTTTCTCTACTAGTAACAGCATTAACGTACAGACATGCACGTATGATAATTCCATCTAACTCTTGCCAAGGAAGCAACTTAGCTTATTTCCCAAAATTTCAAACTATTGCTTTAATACCGAAGTTGTAAAATGTGGTCGTGTCTAGAAGTTAACACACAAATTGCGAAAATTTGCTGGTTACCTTCTAGACGCGACCATAAGGTGTTTGGAGTTTATCTTTGATTCCAGTCTTCTGCCATGTTTAAGTAGCCCAGTCCTGGATTGTGTATTTGCTGTCAGGCCACCTCTCTGATCAGATCTGCTAAAATTCTCTACAAATTGTTATAAATTTGCTTTGTTTTTAATTAATTTTTAATAATTTGGGACAACTTTATTCTTGTGTAAATTTGTTTTAGAAAGTGCTAAACCAAAAATGGTTGGTATTATTAGTATTATTATTATCTTGACCTCCACCACCTGCTCTGGGAGTATATAGTTCAGATACTTCTCTCTCTCTGTTTTGTGCTTTATGCAAATTACGTCAGTAGTCCAAGAAGGCTGCCAGATGAGCTAATTTACTGGTTATTGAAAATCTAATGAGAGTGGAAGTGAGGGCTAGAAGTAATATCAATGAGTTTACTGATGAATAATAACTCATTATCATGCCCTTTGTCTCTTCACTTCCTCATTATTTCTTCCCATCACACTCCCCTGCCATTACTCTCGCCTCTTTCTTCTCCACCAACTCTTCCCTCTCTCTCTCTCTCTCATGGCTTCATTTCCCTCTTCCTCCCTCCACCCTCCAGGTCTGATCGTGTACCTGGGGATGATGGTCGGGGCCTTCGTGTGGGGCGGCCTGGCCGATAGGATTGGCCGACGGCAGACCCTCCTCATCTCCCTCTCCATCAACAGCGTGTTTGCCTTCTTCTCGTCCTTCGTCCAGGGCTACGTCTCCTTCCTCTTCTGCCGCCTGGCCTCTGGTGTGGGGTAAGAAAACAGATGAGTCACACTGGCACAGCAGTCACGACCACTGTGGTATATCAGTTGACTTGACAAACAGAGCAATGCCACATGTCAGAGGACAGATAAAAATACTGAGCTCATACTGCTGATAAATGAAATCCACCCACTTGGGTGTCTGCAAGCTTTACTGCATGTCAGGATCCATTTTGCAAGCGTTGGATTGTTGCTTTTCAATATTCCTATTACATTGAAAATGTTTTACTGAAGAAAGTAATTTAATTCACTTATGTAAACGGCCTCCACACAATGAGCCTGGATTAACTGTTTCTGATTGAAGTTGAGTGTAAAAGCACACATAAATGTACAGGAGCTACTGTCACACGCCTTATTTACATTCCTCCTTGCATTCGGAGGCTATTTCTGCCGGCGCTGTTGAATGATGGTAGCAAAATGGCAGCCTTTGCTTTCATTGTCAAAGTCTGGCCTTAAATCATGACCTTCACCAGGTGTTAGATGTTTTAGATACAGGAGGTGAATATCAGAAAAGCTAGTTTTAGCTACATTTCTGTATGACACCACGTTGTTTAGGTGCCTTCCACTTAAAAAGAATCCACAGACTGTGAAAGTCTCTGTTATTCTGGTGAAATGTGCAGAATAGTGGCCTGCTCGCTATGGATATTGCTGCCATTTGCAGTGTGGTGAACTTTTTCCAAATTGAGCCATTGTCTTAACGATCTCTGCCCCTGTTTGACTGCAGAGAGCTGAGTCTGTCCTCCCAGCATCGGTTCAGTTGTTGCGATGGAACATGCACCGAGGCCATAATGCTGCTGCTATTGATTGCAGTCAGCTGGGCCATTATTGTGTTTTTTAAGACTTTAATCTTTGACTACAATGCTGCCCAGTTGTCTCTCATATCTCCTGCTGCTTTTTCTTTAAACCCTCTCTTTTATTTCATTGTGCTTTTCTTTCTGCTATTCACTCCTCCCTCCCTTTGTCTTGCTTGTCTCCAACTCTTTCTTTCTTCACAGCATTACCTAATTTATTTTCTTTTTCTTTTTGCCACCTTTTTAAATTACCGTTGTCATCTTTCCTGCTTTTGTCTCCCCTCTGCTGTTTTCCCTCTCTCTTATCTCACCCACCATTTGCTTCTTCACCCTGTGGATCCCTTCTCTTGCTCTTCTTTTAATTGCCTTTCCCTTTTAATTCCTGCCTCCCTCTTTACTCCACAGTATTGGCGGCTCCATCCCCATTGTGTTTTCGTATTACTCTGAGTTCCTGGCCCAGGAGAAGCGAGGAGAGCATCTGAGCTGGCTCTGCATGTTCTGGATGATCGGTGGTATCTACGCCTCTGCCATGGCCTGGGCCATCATCCCACACTACGGTGAGAAAAACAAACAGATCACTCAGGAAATCAGGAAATCATATACTGAAAATATATACGGTATATATTGTATGTATATATACTGTATAAAAAGTAATTTCGGGAGCTTTGCTACCTTCTCCTCCTGTTCTTTTCTCTCGTCTTTTCATGCTGCTGTTCACTCAGCTTGCAGATGTGCTCATCTCTTCAGTCTTGACAGATTTTGTGCCTAAACTAGCTACCGGATTGGCGATTCTAGGGAAATACACCCTGGACAGGTCGCCACTCCATTGCAGGGCTGACACATAGAGACAGACAACCTTTCACACACACATTCAAACCTCCGGGCAATTTAGAGTCATCAGTTAACCTAAACTGCATGTCTTTGGACTGTGGGAGGAAACCGGAGAACCCGGAGAAAACCTACGCTAACATGGGGAGAACATGCAAACTCCACACAGAAGGACCCCAAGCCAGATTCGAACATGTAACCCTCTTGCTGTGAGGCGACAGCGCTAACCACTGTGGTGGCTCCACAGAATAAATTAACTCAGTGAACTAACTTTGGCGTTATTGTGAAATATAACATTAATTGCTCTAACTGGGGGGGTTGGGTTGGGGGGGGGGGCCCCCCCAAAAAATTGTGGGGGGGGGGGGTTTTCCTTCTCCCCCGCGGGCCCCCCCCCCAAGCAACCCACCCCCCCCCCCCTCTGGCCTCTTGTCAGGAGCCCCCCCCCCCTTATTTCTCTCCTTAATTATATTTTTTATTTTTGTGTTTTGTGAAAAAAAGAGTGTAAAAATAAATTTCCCCACTGTGGGACTAATAAAGGAATATCTTTCTTTCTTTCTTTCTAACTAGGGCAACCTAATGACTACAAAGTAAACATCATTAATCGGTCGCCATCACAAACTGAACATATAAAATCTCTGCTATCTGTAGTAATTTACTTTCAGCCAAATGCATGGTTGCTTGTAGTGAAGGCAGCTGCTGAAAACCTGAACAGAACAAATAAGTATCCTTGTAAAAGCCTTTAATTTAGATAGAAATATAGACAGTGCAACCACGCTGCTTGCACTGTCTATATTTACGCCCCTGAACCTTTCTGATGTTCCTCTAATCTGCTGAGAAGAGAGATCATGGGTTAGTCACAAGGCAAACAGAAGTAAAATAGTGGTTCAAAGGAGAGCAGCTTGGCTAACAATAATGGAGCACATAAGACAAATCACAGCAATGCAGATTTAATAAAGAAATGCACACGACCAACCAGAGCATTAAGCTATCAGTAGTGGAAGCTTCTTGTGCACATAATTCAAGTCTTGCAGCTGCATCTGACATCCCCCCACTGGTCCCCACCCCCTCTCTCCTCATTTAGGCTGGAGTTTCCAGATGGGCTCGGCCTACCAATTCCACAGCTGGCGTGTCTTTGTGTTGGTGTGTGCCTTCCCCTCTGTGGCGGCCATCTCTGCCCTCACCACCATGCCCGAGAGCCCCCGCTTCTACCTGGAGGTCAGCCCGCCAGCACACACCACCCTCGCATACCATTTGAATACATTTTGACTTCTTGAATCCATATACAGCCTGGAAAACAGAGAGCATCCTTGCACTTGCAAAGTGGAAGATGCTGTGCTGCAGACAAAGTGCTGCTTATACACTTTTCAAGAATATTTTGATTAAATATGTGCATATATACAACCTGGAGCAGGCTAAACAGCAAAGTACTGTGAGATACTGAAAGTACTGCAAATTCCTATTCAGAATATTTTTAATATTGACACTAAAAATTAAACAGGAAAGTTGGAGATAAACAATAATTCATATTTAAGATATTTTTAAAATGTTTGATGCATGAAGAGATCTTTTACAGCATGAAGAGATCTTTTACAGCTAGTGTGTGGACATGTAGTGTGCTTGTGATTTTTGTAGTCCAAAATATTATCACCCCCATATACACTGTTTATGTGCTACTAAGCCACTTTTAGCTACCGTAACCACAAACAGACACTCTTACTTCAGCAGTAATTTACCCACTTGCTCCTGCATGGTTTTTCATGTGGTTTAACTCTGATGTTTCAAGACCACACACACACACACACACACACACACACACACACACACACACACACACACACACACACACACACACACACACACCTCCTATGACGCTCAATGACATCAGAAGGCATCAGTGAATTGTTTCAGTGAAGTTGCAGCTGGTTTTGGAGATAAAGAAAATACAGGAAATGGACCTGGAACATCTACAAATTGATATATGAAAGGACTGTGCACAGTTTTGAACATTTCCACATAAAATACTGCATTGTAAGTTTAATTCAGTCTCAATGTAGCCTAGGACCGTCAGGTCTCACGGCACAATTTGGCAAATCTGTGACATCCTTGAACCTTAAAGGGATACTTGGACATTTTGGGAAATGAGATGAGACGATTGATATCACGCTCATGTTACGACTGTAAATTTGAAGCGACTGGCAAAATCCGGTTAGCTTAGCTTAGCATAAAGACTGGAAACGGGGGGAAACAGCTAGCTTGGCTCTGTCCAAAGGTTATAGCCTTTCTTCACCTCACTAATGATGTTAGACTTTTCCTGCACACACACGGTCATTCAGGGTCTTTTCCATTGTTGTCGGATGTGCAAACACTGGAGGCGGAGGAGCAAAGAGAAACTATGTTTTCATTCTAAGTTGGCTTACAATGAGCCCTTCATAGCCACATAGGAGTCCGCCATGTTTCTACATTAGCCCAGAACACCCTTTGCATTTTTGCGTCACCTGAGGGTTATAGCTCTCTGACACGCTAGTGGAACTGCAATAATGTGAGACACAGAGTGCAAAATCGTGGTACCTCCAACCGCCTGACTTCCATTGCTCCTAAACAAATGATTCTACACACTTACACAAGGTTTACACCTGCTGGTAACACGTCAGTCCTCGCTGCGCTTATACTACACTACAACAGTGACAGACTAACATGTAAATGTGCTTTTTGTTTATCTCCTCCAGAATGGGAAACATGACGAGGCGTGGATGATTCTGAAGCAGGTCCACGACACCAACATGAGGGCCAAGGGCTACCCAGAGAGGGTCTTCTCGGTAAGTCGCGCTCTCTAGTATGCAGGAGAAATGTGTGTCTATCTGCAGGCTGATACAGTGCAGCAGGTTTTGAGCTCTGTGCTGCATAAATTTGCATATTAATTAAGTTAAAACAGATTTTCTTTAGACTACTGTAATCTCTTAATGCTTCAAGACACACAGTTCATATTAATACTTGAATGAAATATGGTAACAGAAACACTTCAGAACCTCTTTTTACTACATTAAAGAATAAAATTCATTATCATAACTTGCCATGTTTAATATATCAGTGTTAATGGTGAGACATTAGTCAGATCAGGTGGCTCTCATATGATTATTAAGTGGAGCCTTTTTATTGTCTCAGCAGTTGTGTGTCTTTATGAGAGAGCTCATTTGCCAGCTGTTGTAAATCTGCTGCACAGATTTGCTGAGATTCATACATTAATTTGAAAGGATGTGGATGAATGTTAATATGGAAAGATCACAAATTTTGCAGAGCATTTGTGATATTTCAAAGCAATGGTTTGAAAATAAATCAGTGTTGAAAGGCAGAATCAGTGAATTTAGGTTTTGTGTGTCTGATATCACATGCAGTGTAAATATATAAGCATGTGTTGAGTTTGCAAAATACTTTAAAGAAGAGCATGTTTAACAATAATTAAATTCAATTAATTAAACTCAATAAATGAACTGCGGTTATTGAATGATTGTGCTGTTGCTTCCAGGTGACCACCATCAAAACAGTGAAGCAGATGGATGACCTGGTGAACTTGGGCGACGGTGCCGCCTGGCATGAGAAATGGAGGATAAAGCTCACCACACTTTTCCATCAGGTGACAGTTTTTTTTTTTTTACTTCACTGTTTCTTATTTAGAAATATGAAATGTGCAGAGGAACGAGGCAACACCTTGAGGGCAGATCAGGAGTAAATATGTCAGTTTGTCAGAATTAAACCTGACCATATAGATTTAAAACTCTGTTCTCCATCTTAATAAATGGAAACACAACTGAGATAAACATGAAGTGTGTTGTGTCATGAAATTAATTCACATTCAAATGTGATTATAGCAACTTACTGTTTCTTTGTCACATGAAAAATTAGCAGGAATTCAGAATATCCACCTCAAAGGAACAGTGCGTAGTGTTTACAGTACAATACAGTATTAATGCAGTATGGTTTTTTTTAGTGTATTAATACCATATATGCTAAATATATACGGATCAGCCATAACGTTACGTTAGCATGGGCACCATGACCGGTCTGTGGCTACGCAGCCCCATACGCAACAAACAGCGTTTGTCAAACAAACAGCGTTTGTCAAACAAACTGTGTGTTCTGACACCTTTCTATCAGAACGTTTAACATTTTCAGCAATCTGAGCTACAGTAGCTCTTCTATTGGATCGGACAACATGGGCCAGCCCTCACTCCCCATGTGCATCAATGAGCCTTGGCTCCCCTTGACCCTGTCGCCGGTTCACCGGTTTTCTTTCCTTGGACCACTTCTGGTAGGTCCTGACCACTGCAGACCAGGAACATCCCACAAGAGCTGCAGTTCTGGAGATTCTCTGACCCGGTCGTCTAGCCATCACAGTTTGGTCCTGACCCGTTTCTTCTGCTTCTAACACATCATCTTCAAGGACAAAATGTTCGCTTACTGTACTGTAATATGTCCCACCCACTGCCAGGTGCTATTGTAACAAGATAATCAATGTTATTCAGTGGTCAGCTGGCCCACTGTTGTGATTGGTTAACCAAACTCTTTGGAGTCCAGCTCCCCTTCATCTTTGTTTGAGGGTATGCCAAACTGGCCCTTATGCAAATGTGTTACTTGGTGACATCACCACGTCGTGGAAGATAAGGCAGGACTTGAATCAGTGCATTTTAGGCAGTTCAGGAGCAGTGGTGTTTGGTGTGGACCTTGGGCTTTGTAACTTTGTAGGCCTTTTACATGCACAAAAAACGACATAACACACTAAAGGAAAGGGGAAAGGCACAAAAGCATAATAGGTCCTCTTTAAATAAAATCTATTTAACAAAGAAATCTAATAATATCCATCAGAACTCTGGTGAAATTTTACCAGACTGCTCAGCTCAAGCGTTATTTATTTGATCGTTGTCTTCGTGGAAGGTGTGTATTTAGTGATAGGACCAGTTTTTCTCTCTGCTTGTGCAGCTGAGGCTGTCTGTGTGTTTACTCTAAGCCTGGAAAGGGATTCTGGGACATGGTTTTTATTTCTAGCAAGTGACGAAAAGAAACTTGTTGTGAGAGACATCTGGTGTATGTTTAGCTTTTATCTGATTGTACTATATATTTACTGTTTTCCCTGTTTCTCCTGTGTCTCTATGTTTGTGTCCATGTGTGTTTTCTCTCAGGTGTGGACTAATTTCCAGGCCGTTTTTACCCCCGAGTACCGCCGCACCACCTACATGATGATGGCTGTGTGGTTCTCTATGTCCTTCAGGTACAATGACATTAACCCCAGGTCATCAGTGTATGCCACATAGAAGTGGTGTACATCATCTGAAAGCTGTGAACCTGAAGATTAATTGCCTTTGTCTTTTTGTGACAACACCAGTCTCACTTTCTCTCCTCCCTCTCCTTCTTGTCCTCCTCGTCCTCCTCTTCCTCATCCAGCTACTATGGTCTGACAGTGTGGTTCCCCGACATGATCAAGTACCTGCAGAAGCAGGAGTACGCCTCGCGCACCAAGGTTTTCGCCAAGGAGAAAGTAGAACACGTCACCTTTAACTTTACCCTGGAAAACCAAGTCCACCGCCAGGGAGAGTACTTCAACGACAAGTGAGTCTGCTGCATCCCCTCCTAAGTGTTGGCCTGTCGAGTGACAAATTAGGGGTTGTGATAGTCAGGTGCCTTTTATTCCAAGGGATGTTTTTACTTGGCGGATCCATTTATTCATAAAGTGTAAATACTTTGTGTGGATGACAACAAACCATATGGAAAGATGAGGCCTCAGCAAGATGTTGTATTCTGAGTATTGCTTTGATGGTATGAACTGGTTCATAACAGACTTGTTCATGCTGAACCAGCCTGTCTTTGATGCTTCCTTTGACCTTGCCTTTTCAGCCTCCACTCTGCATGTCATTTGAGCCTTAAAAATTCAAAAAACAGCCTCTCAATGTCTTTGCATCTTCCCTTTGTCTCCCTCCACTCGCCACTCCCATGCTCCATTTATTTGTTTCCTCTTTACCTCCACTTCCTGATTCCATGATGACCCCTGTTGTACAGGTTTATGAACCTGAAAATGAGATCCATGGTGTTCGAGGACTCATTGTTTGAGGAGTGCTACTTTGAGGACATCACCTCCAGCAACACCTTCTTCAAGAACTGCACCTTCATCGCCACCCTCTTCTACAACACAGGTAGGACACACACACACACACACACACACACACACACACACACACACACACACACACACACACACACACACACACACACACACAGATATAGCCTTATGTCTGTGAACAGACACAACACAACACATTGTAATCAACACTGACTATGTTTACATGTACAAAATATTCAGATTTTTGCCCTTATTCCAAAAAAGACCATATTCCTACCAAGCTGTTTACACAGCTAATGAAAATTAATATCCAGCTAATATTCCTGCAGCCGTGCATACTCTGATTAACGTAACTGGTGAAATACTTGTTCTACCCTCTGTCATTCCTTCAACCACCTTCTTGAAAAGGTTGGTTTTGTGATATTTGCACATTTCCAAAAACCTGTTAATATCCAAGTCTTTTATAATATTTAAAAGTAGGTGTGTTTCTCCTTTCGACCAGAGATGTGGGCTTTTCTTTTGGGCATGCATCTCTGCAAACTGCTGGCTAGTTGGTTTGTGTACAACGCGAAGAGCTGGTCGTAAACAGACTGTAAAAACCAAATGAGAATCATATTCTGAATGCACTGCATACATTTCCAAAAAATGCTCAGAACAATATTGGCATATCCCACATGTCTTTATCAGAAAATGGTCCGTTCAGATTAAGGACTAATTCAGAATATCCAAACAGAACATGCTGTTTGCATGAACCATACCAAATTTAGAATACTGTCATATTCTGAATAATAGTGCAATATGAGTGTATATGCAAACATAGTCATCGTTACAACACTGCTAAAGCCAGGATGAGTTGCAACTAAAAAATATTATATAATTATATAATATTATATAATTATTTTTATCTAACAAATGAGATGCAAATATTTGAAAGGCTTTATAACTTCAACACTAACTTTGTCGTCCCCAGTTCAGTCTTCCTAAGTCCAGTTTTTTTTAGATATCTACAAGCAAGGCACTTTGTGCTCTCTCAGTTTACTGGCTCTCCTACATCAACAGACACATTGATTGTTAATTCAGTCCTTTAAATCCATCTCACAAAAGGATTATTTCAGCCCTCTATGGTACAGTATCAGACCTGAGGCGTGCCCCCATGGACAAGCTCAGAGCAGCATGGGAGGAGGACTTAGACCTGTCTTTATCACAGGATACGTGGAACTCTAAGCAGGTTGATTCATCCTCTCTATGTGCTCATCACTGCTTAATTCAGTTCAAAATGGTGCATAGGGCTCATATTCCAAAAGCCAAACTATCTTGTATGTAGTATCCTATGATTAGTCACAACTGTGACAAGTGCAAAAGCGCTGAAGCCTCCCTTATTCACATGTACCAGTTATACCCTAGTCTTACTAAGTATTGGATGGAGATTTTTCACACTTTATCTCAGGTGGTACATGTCAGATTGGAACCAAATCCTCTGGTTGCTCTATTTGGGGTCACCAGAGGATGAAAGCGTGGGGTCCTTTTCTAGAAACTGTACATTCCAGACCCTGTAAGTACTTGATTATTAAATGCAGCTTAGACTGCGACACTTACGACTACAACATGCACTATTCACTCATTCGTCGCAAGTCCGTGCCATGACAGTTAGCTTTGATGGCTCGCTGGCAGTGACTGGGGAGGGATTGTTTTATTGTTGATATACACAGATTATAAACTGTACACCATTTGCCCGCTGCCATTGACGTATATTCATACCTCTGTGGTTACTGAACGGCTCTGTGCTTTTGCTACATCCTGCAAAACCTCAATAAAAAGATTTTGATTTAACTTAATTGTTCCCAAGGGGAATTTTAGCTTGCATACAGGTGAAACACACAGACTTGAACATAAATCATGATATAATACATAGACATCAGTGGTGTCTGTGATGCAGACGAGTGGACGATGTGCTGTGAGGGGATGAAGGGAATCCTGTCCACTGAGGCTCATCACAGTATTTTCAGAAAAGATTTTGCTTTTGAAATACACATTTTCTCCCACAACTTACATCAGATACTAATTTGTTTGACTTGGAGTTGAAAAAGTGAATAAACTATACTGAAAATGTAAATCTGATCTATGCATTGAACCAGCAGTGGATGAGACCACTCCTAACAAACAAGTTGAGTTTCCTCTCTCTCTGTGTCCTGATTCTCTCTGTGCTATTTATAGCGCTTTAAGAGATCTCCTTATAAAACATGTTCTTTTAAGTAGAGCTATTGGCACAGTTTCACTGTTTTGTGTTTGCTGTCTACAAATCTTATTAAGGGATGGTGTGAGTTCATTGTTGTCATGTAGTATCATGATGGATGGAAGATGGTGTTTTATTATTAAACCTGTCTGGCAAACACATACAATATGTATAATTCAGTGCAGTCTATTAGCACAATAGCTCTGCATATCCATCGTTTTGTGTCTTATAATACTGTTTTAGTTAGGGCTGCACAATTAATCAAATATTGATCGCAGTCACGATTTTGCCTTCCCATATTTAAATAAACATGATCGACGGCGATATTGATGTTTAAAATACGTGCTCTGCTCATAAAAAATGGCACTGCATATCAAATCAAGTGCTTCCTAAACTGAAACCCGGCCACTAGGGGGCGATAGAGATGTTTTGGCTTCACTTTTGTGGAGCTGTCATGCTGCTACACCTACACCCAACAGCGGCAGCCTGTGAAAAACTGTCCTGAATGTTGCAGTTGCAGTGCAGAGTAGAAGAGAAATATATGATATATTACTGTTTTTATAATAGAGAGCAGACAGGCAAAATTAAAAATGGCTGAATTCAGAAGAAGAAGAACCGTATTGTACATCTTGATTTGTAGCAGGAATGTAGCCCAACATGGAAGTGAAAGCAGCACTTTGTTTATTTCAATGTGAAAGTGAAATACAAATATTTAGTCCCTAAAATCTATGAATTCTCCTGATCTCAATATTGATCAACCTAATCGGGATTATGATTTTGGCCATATTTGTGCAGCCCTAGTTTTAGTGAACGCAGGATTTTCCTTCCCCTTGTCTAAAAGAGCAGCAAAATCAGCTCAACTGTCAAAATGGTTCAATTACTTTCCTTTTTCTCTCTCCACTGGCTGTCTGGCACTACACCAAATGCAGCATTGCGGAGCTGCAATGTCTCTTAGCAACCCAGGCTGAATCCTCATTATATCAGCTTTAAAACTGCGGAGCTGTTTCCTCTCTCAAACTATGTGATTGATTTTTCGCCACTGAAACGACAACAAAAGATGTCCCATGTAGAAAGCTGATGAGAACTGTATTGTAGTACATTTTACAACAGGGACACTGTCCTGTATAGATTCAGCAGCTGTATCCACACATGCAAACACCTACATACAATAGCAGCATCAGTCAGACCCTCTGCTCGCTTTGTTAGTTGTTTGCAGTCTTAACAAACGTCAAGCAATCGCTCAGCTGCTATCAGCGCCGGCCAGGAGTTCCTCCTCAGAATGGGAACGACAAACTTGTTTGCTTATTAATGCTTAGACTCTATTTGGGCTGACTGTTCAGAGATTAAGGCTGTCTGATTGTTGCCATAGTGTACGTATTGTCACAATATGGCATGATGGGAATAAACCACAGGAATGCAGTTGGGCTGTACAGGTGTGACGTCATGTTAATCTGTATGTAGTCAGGCACCAGGCTTAAAGGGCTATTCTTCATAATGTACTGACTTACTGCCAGATGTCAGTAATTGGGAACATGGGATTCATATTCATCTTTGCTGTACTTATTAGTAAGTAAGAACCTATTATACTTAGTAGTGTAAATGGAGTCAAGCTAATTTTATTTACTATATAGCTAAAAATCACAAGTTTGTCTCAGAGAGTCATGCAGTCTGTGCAACATGACACACACACACACACAGCTCTTTTATAAGAAACAAATGGAAGAGGAGGGAGGTTATGTATGCATACACGTACAGTTAGTAGCTGTATGAGGGAAGAGCTTTAAGCAAAGTGACCAATCACAGGTCATTTCAGAGAGAGAGCGTTACTATTGGCTGTTCATTCGACAGAGGCAGATGTCACACTAGGCAGCACTGATCAATTATGAATCAATATTCTGTTACTGTAATGAATATTTCTCTCCTCAGATGTTCTCAGAAACATCCTGTAGTTACTGTTTAGCTGTAAAATAAGAAATCTCTAAGGTGTTTCTTTTTAGGATGTTAAAATGTTGTTAACCTACTGAAATTTTTAATCTTCTTTAGTGGAAGCGTTCTGTGGGATTCTCCAAGTATAAATCTAAAATATTTTCAAAATCTGTCTGTTTTTCTCATCATACTGTATTTAGTCCTCTGGCACATGGGGCTAGCCTACTGTCTTTTTGTTTAATGTGCAGTATATTTCCTTATATTTTAGGACAAAAACAGTGTCCCTTATGCCAAAAGACTAAATATTATAAGATAAGAAAATGTCTATCTTAGAAACTACATGTATATGGAGCACAGTCAAGTATTTGGTTGAAGTTGAATATAAAGATAGATTTGCACACATATGTGGAGTAAAAATATTTCATATGGAGGACACTTAGTAAAAAAATGTTAGTTTCTCCTAATTTCAAAAATTCTGACTTTGATGTAAAAAAAATCAGTATCTCCATACCAGCTTTCAAAAACTTTAGACCAATCAGAACAAATGTGGCATGTTTTCCTTATCACAGGGCCAACTCCATAGTATTTGGGCACAAATGGGAATAACTGTACTTCCTGCACTTTTCACATTTAAAACTTCACTGGAAGATCCATCCATCCATCGTCAACCGCTTATCCCGTTAGGGGCCGCGGGGGGGGGCGAAGGCGGGGTTCACCCTGGACACGTTGCCAGTCCATCGCAGGGCACATAGAGACAGACAACATATAGACAGACAACCATTCACACTCACATCCACAGGCAATTTAGAGTTAAGTTAACCTAATCAGCATGTCTTTGGACTATGGGAGGAAGCCGGAGTACCCGGAGAAAACCCATGGGGAGAACATGCAAACTCCACACAGAAGAGTCCCAAGCCGGAATCGAACCTGCGACCCTCTTGCTGTGAGGCGAGAGTGCTAACCACTGCACCACCGTGCAGCCTCACTGGAAGATTATAGTTTGAAATGTCTAACATTAATAGCAATATAATCATCACTATGGGCATATTTTCTCCCGACCCTGTCAACAAGGTTACTAACCAGCCCCTTCAACTCTGCTCCCTTCCTGTGTCCTCTCGCCATCCTCCACACCACCTCCCCTCCTCCTTTCTCCCCAGATCTCTTCAAGTACAGGTTGGTCAACTGCAAGCTCATCAACAGCACTTTCCTGCACAACAAAGAAGGCTGCCTGCTCAGTGACGTCAGCGATGAGAACAATGCTTACATGGTCTACTTCGTCAGTTTCCTGGGCACCTTGGCTGTGTTGCCAGGCAACATTGTCTCCGCTCTGCTCATGGACAAGATCGGACGGCTGAGGATGCTAGGTAACATGAGGGCAGCCGGGGCCTCGTTACTCAGCACGGTGTATTGAAAGACTTAGAAGTAGAATGGGAGTTAAAGGAATACTTCACCCACAAAATGTCCATTTGTATATCAGTTACACACACTGTGTTACCTTGAATGCCTGAAGAAAACTGCATGCCTCCACAGTGAACGGAGAATCAGAAAAGTCTTGATGAATTGAAGTAAATGTGAGCCATGTTTAGCAGCAGCAAAATGATATCACCTTGTTTTTACAGAGTAAGGTTTTATCAAAGATCCATGCGTTTGGGAGGTACTGAGCATACGACTGGATAAATGAGACTTGGCTTATACTGCACAAGTTGTGTGAGTTTGTAAATGGATTTTTTATATAGTTTTGCTGTTGTTAAATATGGCCTCAATTTACTTCAATGACTTCACTTTAAGACTTTTCTCTGCTTTTTTGATTCTTCAATCACCGTAGAGACATATGTGAAAAACTGAATTTTCTTCACAGATTCAAGGTAACATGGGATGAGTAGTTGATATGCAAATGCTCATTTTGTTGGTGAAATATTCCTTTAATTGTGTGCATCAGTTGAAAACTGAGTGTTAAACCTTCAGCCAGAACAAACCCTGGCCTCTATGTCCAAGCCTCTTTTCTCATATGCTGCATCATAGCTGCTGATTTGCTGCAGGGAGAAGACTTGTACTGTCCAACTCGGTGGCATTGCAGAGAAATTGTTGAAAAAGAACAAGCAGACTAAGTTGCCACTGCCCTCATAAATACAGTTTTAAATAAATAGGATTGTTCAGTGGCTTTTAACATTTAATCACTAGGGCAAAATACTGGAGCTGTAGTGCACATTTTTGCAATTCGTGGTTAACTTCTAGACGCAGTACAGCTAGTTCATTCCTGACAACGGGGTGTTGAAATGGGCCGCGGACGGATCATGAAAACAGCCGTTCCAGACAGAAATGAAAATTTCAGAGGAGAACATACTGGCAGTAGCATCATCGTAGGATCTCAGTTTCTTTAATCTCTGATGACATATCATGGTCATTACACAGTTATTACAGTAAATATATTACATATTTAAAAGATCTTGTCAAAGCTACTGTGACCACACACCAAGAAAGGATGAGGTTTAATGCTGACGTGGTTTCCTCATAGCCAGGCAGGACAGTGTACCTGTTAACACACTTTCCACAGCTACGAATCAGAGTGCCTCTTTATCTGTAACAGCAGCCTCGTGTTTGACCCCGATGTGTCTGTCAGGTATATGACAGGATCCGTAATCTGTACAATTTTTATAGTTAGTTAAAATAGTTTGATAAGTTCCAGATCTCCTTTTGAGACTCGATGATTAATAAAATGAACAAAAAATCTAAAAAATAAGAATAATAAGTAAATAAAAAAATACTAAAATGATTTTGTTCTGTCTACGTTATGTTTTCTTGTTGATCTCAGTGATCTGGGCAGAGCACCATACTGTATTTATTCCACTTTTCTGGCTTGCACTGTCTGGTCTAATTACTTTACAGATAAAAAAAAAAAAAAACAGACTACTGGCAATATTAATTTCCAGTTGATATATGCAGGATTTCCTTCCTTCCCTCATACATCACCCTCTCCCTCCACCTTTGTTCTCCTCCCTTTGTCCACCTCCAGCGGGCTCCAGTGTGATTTCTTGCGTCAGCTGTTTCTTCCTGTCCTTTGGCAACAGCGAGTCAGCCATGATCGCTCTGCTCTGCTTGTTTGGGGGAATCAGCATCGCCTCCTGGAACGCCCTGGATGTGCTGACCGTCGAGCTCTACCCCTCCGACAAGAGGTAGGCCATTTAGGCATGCCCTGAAACCTCTGGGATACTGTGAGGACACGGTCAGTGGTGCTGAATGATGTGTCAGATGATGTCATGAGTGTTGCCCTGCAATGATTGGTTGGCTTACAGGGATGGGTGACATTGTGGGGTGAAATCATTGGTGGTGTATGTGGTGTAAAGCACTTGGCTGTCCTGTTGCCACCTAATGGCTTTAGTAGGTGGTGCCCTTAGTGCAATACAACCGCATATACTATACGAGTGTCTGTTGAGCATAGTTCAAGCATTTTGCAAAACCAAGACCATGAACTGTATGTTTTGTGTTGCCCATCAGTAGTCAGTGTGAGAACAGCTTCTGAGTTTTCATTTTACAAAGCATAGCTCCACCTTGTGGTTATATAGAGTCCCTACAGCCTTTATAATTAGTGAAATGTAAGCACAGATTAAATACAGAGACTCACTGTAACTGTTAATCTCAGAAATAAAACAGCTGTATTTGGGATATAAAGTGGAAGATGAATCTTGTGTTGCTCTGCAGTTTCACTGCTTTTCTCTTTTTATGTCTCCTTAAAGGGGAACTACACCCATTTTCAAAATTCACGTGTTATTCCTACAGTCTAAGACAGTCCAAAAAATATAAGAAAAAATGCAAAAAATCAAATGTGATGTCATCTGGAATTAAGTATGGAGCTGCTCCATAGACGATGAATAGGATGGCACAGAGAGCACCCAGGGGAATGTTCTGGGTATATGGGAACATGTTCTGTTTCACTACTGAGAACGCTACAGTAGAATAAAATTCAATTAGGTATCAAAAAGAAAAACCTATTCATCGTATATGGGGAAGCTCCACACTTAATACCCCACGACATCACAAGTTTGAGGCGTCCTCCTCTGGTTTCTGGTTTTGAGAGAGCTGTTTTACTAGACTGTTGAAATATCATTTTAATTGTTAATTTAGGTGATGTTCCTCTTTAATCCATCAAACAACAGACAATAACCTGACTCTGTATTCTGTCTTTTCTCAGAACCACGGCATTTGGCTTCCTCAACGCCCTCTGTAAATTAGCGGCTGTTTTAGGCATAAGCATCTTCACCTCGTTCGTTGGTATCACCAAGGCTGTGCCCATCCTCTTTGCCTCGGGGGCGCTGGCGGCGGGCAGTTTTCTGGCCCTCAAACTACCAGAGACGCGGGGTCAGGTGCTGCAATAGTGTGGCGCCAACAACTTTGCAGGGGGAGGGCAGAAGAGTTTTCACCACACTGTGAATGAACAACTCAAGAGCCCTCCAAATCCTTCCCTCTAACCCCTCTCTCATAAGAGTAAAGTTTGTGCACATAACACAACGCAGAAGAGTGACGCAGATCTGCTGTAAATATTAGGGACTGGTGATTATTTGATAGGTTGAAGCTGTGAATGCCTGAATAAACAGAGAGTGATCAGTGAGACTTGAAGTAACAAATTCATGCCCCTGGAATATAATTGTAAATTTAGATTCGGCCCCCACCCTGATATAAGTACGTACACCTGGGGTTGGAGGTCAGGGGATGGGGGTTCTTGATAATGAGCCATGCAAATAGACTCATAGAAATGACCACTAGCCATCGTTACAGAGTTCTCTGTAGTCACCTTCATTCTTCTGAGCAAATTCAACTCATTCAACTCAAGTACTTTGCCATTGTTGGACATAGGATCAAAAATGCGACATTTTATGCCTTGATCTGAAGCATTTTTGACTCTGCAGGGTAAAACCAAGACACAACTCTCTTGGCTTTCTCTCTAACAAAGACCTGTCCTCATTCTTTATCTCCTGAGGTCTTGTGTTGGTGTACAGACTAACTGCCATTTTATAGATTATAGAACATTCCAGGTTTGCTTTTGTTATTGTTGGAATGTGACGAGGAGATCAGTCGAGCCCCCTTCTCCCTTTAAAACCTTGTTTCTGATCACCAATCAGTTCATGGATACGTTTCCCATGCCGAGTGAAACTTGTGTGCTGTCATGTTTACCATTTCATCACAGAGATATTAAGCCGTTTGTTAAAGTGTACATTTAAAGCACAACCATTTGCCGGTGTGATCGTCCCTGACATTTTCTTCACTTGATGAAAATGACTCTCACACTCAATCACCATTTTTCAATCATACTGAATATCCCTTTGTAAGAAATGCCTTTTTAGTACCTCTCCTCCCAGGCTTACACTATGTTTGTCTGTTCTAATATATGTTTTGGAGGGTGTTATGCATGTCACAAGGTATGTATGTAAATTTATGAAAACTGAGAGTACAACATGTAAACAGCGTTAGGGACAAGTTGCTTTTGCTCACTGGTTAGTTCGGCTTAAGTCACTGTAATATTTTTGACATTTCCTACCCACAACAGACAGCACAGTACTTTTATTCTGCTGGTAGCTCTTCTCAGAGCACGAACTACAGGATGTTGTTAACATGAAAATATCCCTTTATTACCTTAAACCATACACCAACGTGGGAGAAACGCAGATAATCGCAATGGAGAAAAAAAAGGTAAAGACTTCATTTTACAGGTCTGCAAATTTCATGGTAATTAGGTGATAATTAGCAAGTAACCTCTTTGACATTTCTTTGGAACTGGTGCCAAATTACCCCAATATTATATTAATATAAAATGACTTTGTTTGGTGCATTTGTGTAGACAATAAGTCACAATCATGAGATTTGTTCCTGATCAGAAGTGTCCTCTATTAGTTTTGGTTTTCCACCTCTGATGAAGAGCAGCCGCTTCTCAAGCCTAAGGGCCCCATTTTAACCATTATATGCTATTTTAGCATATAGTTATTTGATCAATTTTGAGGTAAATATTGGGGTAATTTGGCAATAATTCCAAACAAATTTCAATTGGTTTACTTGCTAATTATCACCTAATTACCATGAACTTTGAGAACCTGTAAAATGAGGTGTTACCACACAAAGGCGACACTTTTAGTGCAGGTGTGTAAGAGATGACAGCTAAACTATAATCTACTTGTTTGTGTGAACTGAATGTTTATATTAATGTGAGCGTGCTTCTTGGTGCAATATTGAACCTCTGTGCAATATTGAGATTTTATTTCATTTTTTTATGTCTTTTACCATTTCATATTTGGCAAACACTATTTCTGATTTAGGGAAGTTTGTGAGGTGGCTGTCTCATATTGAAAACTGAACATGGCATGATAACAGACTGGACTTTGCCTGTTTTTTGCTCTTAGATCAAGACAGGCTGAGATACATCAGACCAGCAAGATGTTCTCCAGAGTAGGCTCTCATGACCACGCCCTCTCAGAGGGAAAACAACCCTGTGTCTGTGTGAACAGAGTAAACCGAAGTTGAAACGTGTCTCCAAACTTCTATTTTAAACACCCCGGTAATAGTAATACTTCTATGCTGAAGAGTTGCTGTGTAGTTAGTTGCGCCTACAATAAATCTAAAAATGCTGATCTCTGATTTGTTCCCCTGCTACGTCCTAAAAAAGACCTAATAGAGGGACTTTATGGCTCCAAGCTATAGACCAGACGTTCACACAGAGATTTGAGGCACATATGATACATGAATATTCACTGTCAGTGTGCGAAATGGCTAAATGGTGACAGTGACTAGCATGGCTAGCTAATGTTAGCTGGAGTGGGAGGCTGCTGCAGTAATACAGTCATACATTAACGTTACAGCAGAGTCAACTAAATCTCAGCCTATAGCTCAAACAGCTGGCTATTAACAGGCTGGTTATTTACAGACAACACAAAGCCTGACGGGATTCAATCAGATATGTAGAAATGTCTGGAAAAGCAATATCCGGCTGACTGAAGGGACATGGTGGCAATCAACTTTAATTTATTAAGGTATCGGGAACGCTCAGGTTCAGGCAAGGTTGCAAAAATAATTATTAGACATGTGTATGAAGCAAACATTTGTTGGGCAAGAGATGAATGCTTTGGAATTTGTCAACATTACAGTCCAAACACACATTTACATCTATGGTATCTTCAGTTTTCTTCCCCAAAAAGGGGACCCACAAAAGTACCTGTATGAGCCGGTCTGATGTAAATGTTAAAATTGTTGGAAAATACTTTGCCCACCTAATTTAAAAAAGCAGCAAACAGCAGAGTAGCTGTATTTTAATTTTCCCTAATCTGGGATGTCCTTGGGGCACTTAACATGTTGAACAGTGAGGGTTAATCGCAGCTGAAAGGGAATAGTCTGCTAACGAGGGTAGGGATTTGGACCCTGGTTTTCTTGTGCTTTATTATACAAATGTAGCTAGATTTACAGTAACATGAGATTCACCATAGAGAACTCACTGCCAAGGGCTGATTGTCATATAATATCCCACACTGATAACAGCACAAAGTGTTGGCAAATATTATCGCCACTTTCCCCTGATCTAGAAAAGCAAGGGTGATATGTTCACAATTGCATAGTAAAAGGAAAAAAAAAAAAACAATCATTAACATGTCAGATTAACAAAAAACGTTTTCGTCCAAACTGCCATTTTGTAGGATAGCAGCCATACGTAGACTCAAGACAGTTAAATATATAAATAGACAACCCATTGCACTAAATGTACACTGTTGTACATGCACAATTGTGAATGCCTTGAGTTCTTCAAGACACAATCTGATGCAGGCTTGCTATTGATTTAATGAAGAACAAGATGGGTGTTTAGCAAGAGCACAAAGACCAAAACCTACCAAATGACAAGATTGTGAAGTGCAGTTGTGAACATAAGAGCTTCGAGCTTTGAAGACTTGCCCCTTACATTTCACTCCCTCCAGCCTACATTGATCTGACCCATTATCTATGAGTGTGCCATGAGTACCACTTCATTAATTATTGCCAAATGTTTTGTATGGCCTGAGTTTACACATTACACCATCAGTTCTCTATTATAGATATGAATATATGTAAATAAAAGTACTTATAATATATAACTAATAAGATAGCTCTTCAAACCTTTTGACCCCTGGAAATATGCTATATTGCAGTCAGTCTTTATAGGTCCATCGAACAGGTGAATCAAGAACAACTGGACTTATTATGGAAATGAAGACTTTTCACATCTCATCTGAGATCCTGTCTGTAAGAGTCCAGGTGCTCTAGTTTTTAACAGCAAGAAGCCAAAATGACAAGCAAGTCAGAGAACAAAGTTTGCCCAGATTCCCTCTTAAAAGCACATTGGTAGTATATAAATGCACATTAACTGTACTAAAAGCTAAGCGTCAGCAGTCCTATTCTCTGTATGTTGTCCTGTATCACCCATGAAATTAACAACGATGTCAAGGTTAATGTTGTACTTTGTTCAACATGGAATGCTGTTAAAACGCTAACCCGTCTCAGTGACTCAGTTCAGGCTCCGTCCAAGTTAAAATGGCCTCTCGTAGATACATATCTTAGCTTATGTTACAGGGTTTTTTGTATAATTAACTTGTTGCCTGAGCAACAGTCAATCGTGCGTGCAAAAAGTTAACAAAGCAATAAGTGTTTGGGTATTTGTCTCTTATTCTCTTCTTTGAAGCTATTGGGAATTGGAGGACATTACTACATGCTGGCCTTGTCCACTAAAATGCTGTGTGTTGGCGTAATATTGACACAGGATTAACAGCTAACATTCGTGTGTACTCTCTAAAACAACCCTAAGTCTTGAGGCTTTTGTCAATAAGATTGCATTGCCATTAATTAAATGTAACAAAGAATTTATCACCTTTGTCATTGTACTGTGCTGTAGAAACTGTAGTTGATTGTTTGTAAGTATAGAAACTATTTGTGGAACCACGAATATTTAAAAAAAAGAAAAGATATATATAAAAAAAAGAAGTGTAAATGAACAATGCTGTGTGTTGTCTTTGATTTTGTGTATTTTGTAAATGAGAATGAAATATAAGTAAATACATCAATGTTAAATACCGGTTATGAATCATAGTTAGCCTAAATGTGACAACATCAGTTCTGTTTAAAGGTGTGTGAGATTTTTTCTTATATTTTCTCATTGTTGATTTTTGATTGGGTTTGCACTATGCTGTGCAACTGACCCTTTGGAATCACAATGGATAACAAAGAACCATGAAATAAATCAGAAATATGAAAAGTCAATCTTTGTCTTTCTTTATGTCTACAAATATTGTTTATAACAGACAGTACGAATGGTTAAAGGACTACAAAGTGTTAAAAAACTACACAACCCAGCGTGTTGTAGCACTTCCGGTAAGTCTTGCGTCAGCGTAAGGTACCACGGGCGCAACGGTTGTGTATAGAAGGGAGCCCGTAAACTGCGAAATCTGTTGCGAAATATGCAAAGATTCTCGCGAGACTTGCTGCCCTTCGTGCTACCATCACCTTAACCATCGCGAGAGTTTCCCCAGTTTGCGGGCTCCCATCTAACCGCTACGGGACGCAACCGCAGCTGACTGCACTTGCAAGGTGAGTAGTTCGCAAAATTCACTGTACCATTAGCTTCATGCGTGTATTAATAAACATAGACCGTTGTATTATCTCTTATGTGTTCAATGTAGAGACACCGGTACAATGTCTCAGTTTCCATACACACGGAGTAATGTGTTATTATGAAAGCTAACAGTTAATGCTAGCAAACAAGCAGTGAATTAGCCTCAGTTTAGCTTGAATGTTTAGCTGCCTTTCTATCAGCAAAACTGGTACGTAACCGTTTTAAAAAGTCGTCACCAACTTAGGTCACCATTACGAAATCGATTCTGTTAATCATTTGAGTGGATAACAAATGGTTAGCCAACGTTAACTAGTAGTTTGCTTACGGTAAGTTATAACTGTGTTTGCTTCACTTCAGAGGTTTTGCTGGGACGCTGAACTCGTGTAGCAGACGCACCGTCACGGAGGTCCAGCTGAGAGCTACAATAAAGGGATAATTCATAAGGTAACATTACATCCGTACACTTTATCACAGTTCAATACAACAGCTCCACCATGCATTTACCTTTAGTTAATAATATGTGATGATATTTCCACAGCTATATGTTTATATTGAGGTTTTAGTGAAAGGTGGTGTAGTTTAGGTTAGTGGTGGCAATGTGTGTTTCCAAAACAAAAACACAAAATAAAGATTTATAGAGAGCTGTGCATGAACAGGCAGGCTAATATCATAAAGCATCCCTGACTGCTAAGGTGATTCTCTTCTTAAGGGATTCCCTGAGGTGTTAGATATTGATGCAATAAAGGGCATTTGTACAGCAGGTGACTTTTTCATTAGAGATGCACCGATCCAGCTTTTCCACTGGAGTCTGTTTCCAATACTTCAACACGGGGTATCTGCCGATAACATGTACCAAGTCGATACGTTTGTTTTTTTTTTTTTAAACTTGCCCAAAGTAAATTTTTTCTTGCCCACATACAAATTGTTTTATTTGATAGTGGTTATCAATTAACAACGAAGATTAAAGATGTCATGTTTTGTCCACCTTGCTCTCAAACTTGCAGCAAACCGTGCAATACGTAGTTGGAGTTTTGCCCACGTCCTCTAATGCCAGCCAACCAACTAAAAGCCTGTGTCCAGGGTAATTGAAATGCTCGCTTGCACTTCAGCTCATAAACTGAGGCTGCGTTCCAAATCGCATACTTTTTCTTTTTACTTTTAGTATATACTGCAACTGCCCTTACAAAGTACATACTGTTGCACCCAGTATGCATACAATGGGGACATACTACCTCTTAACATTGTGCTCTTGAACTTTGACTATCTTGCTTTTTTTTCTGCTGCACAGAGGATTGTGGGTCAGAATAACTAGAAAATCACACTTCAAAATGTGACCAGATGTAGTAGGACATCCTGGTATTTTTTTGCATACTGTATTAGACATACTGTGTATTGGGACATACTATGGCTGTGTTCCAAATCATGTTCTTTTTCTTTATACTTGTAGTACAGACTGCAGCTGCCCTTACAAAGTACATACCATTGCATGCAGACTAGATACAGTTGGGGCATCCTGCTTTGCTAAAACATGGTGCCTTGATCTTTGACCCTCTCTCTGTTAGCATAGTGCATTTTACAAACTAAATATTTTTCTGTCATATTAAATAGCATGGTAGTATGCCACCATTATTGCCACCATTTTCTTCTGAGTGCCCAATTTGTTCTGCGTATGTGCAACTCTCAGCAGAGATGAGAAGGACAGTGGCTCAAGTTTAGTTTATTTATAGAGCACATTTAAAAGCAACAAAAGTTGACCAAAGAAGGCAACTCCTTTTGCTTTTTTTTTTTTACCCCATGCCCGATTGGGCAAGTGAGTTACTAGAATTACCAGCCCAATGTGGTATTTTACTGGCCCTGGGCAAGCAGGCAAGTCTTCTTGTTGAGCCCTGTGAGTGTGGTGTGTTCATACACCTCAAAGCTTGTTATTAAAATGATTACCAGAACATGAATATCATTCTGGTCATTTAATAGCACATCTCCTGTATTTATACCCAGCTGGATTTCATAGGAGGTCTCCGGCCACAACCTCTGATGCTGCCTACTGTCTTCCGCTGTGTTCGGCCCAGCTCTACCAGTTTTGCCCTAAGCCGGCCTCTGGCCCACTTCACACCACACATGGACCCAGACCAGAGCCGGCCCGTTGAGAGGTCTATCAGAACCAAACTGACCGACAAACTCAAGCCGGACCACTTAGAGGTCCACAATGAAAGTCACATGCACGCCGTGCCCCCTGGCTCTGAATCCCACTTCCGTGTCCTGGTTGTCAGCTCCCAGTTTGAGGGTCTGCCGTTGATACAGCGCCACCGTCTAGTTAATGAGGCTTTGAAGGAGGAGTTGAGTAGCTGCGTTCATGCACTGGCTATCCAGGCGAAGACTCCTGAGCAGTGGGGAAGTAACCCCTCGCTGGCAAAGAGTCCGCCGTGCATGGGAGGCTCGAAGGGTGATCACACAATGGAGGAGAAACTGAAGGCTGGTCGGGAGTGAAGGATTGTGGACTATGAAGCTATTGGACTGAACTGCAAAGAAGGCAGGTGAATGCTGTTGCAGATTTAAATACAAAATGACTTTATGTGGTTATTCTATCGTGATAAAATGCATTGTTAACATTACATAAGAAGAGTGTTTTAGAGGTACATTGTGCCATCAATCTAATGTCATAATGGCCTGTTTCACTACAGGTGGCTGCAGGTATTTTGCACTGATGCCACACTTGTTGAATGAGTGCAATACAAAGGAAGCACTGTAATTCCATATTTTAATTTTTTATTGTCAGAAAAGCACTTATTCCCTGAACAATAATAGCATTTACCAGAGGTCAAGAGTGGGTTGTCATAACTGCATTGCTGCAAGAGAATGAAAATAAACTATTTAAAAAAAAATCAGAATACATTCCTGCGATTCATGATTGAAAGTTTGTTGTTGATTTAAAGCTACAACGAGGAACTTAAACTTTGTCTTGATCTTGGCAGTATATTTTTAGAAAACCTCCCATTTTACTGCAGCAGAGTCTGACAGTCTTGCCCGTATAGTTCTGGTTCTGGTTCTCCCGTTCCTCCCTTTCCCCCCAGTGGGCCGGTAATACAGCCTGGGCCTCCAGCAGCGTGGTGTGGGTGTTGGCTCCCAGCGGAGATTGATGGAGCAGCGAGGCGGACCTCTGCTCCTGGTCAGAGGAGGAGCCACTGATTCTGGACACGGAGCACTCCACCTCCCGCCAGAGCTCCAACTGCAGGTCGAAGGCTGCAGCGAAGCCGGATCTGGGTCTGTCTGCGGCGGGCTGTTTGCCGGAGTCTGAGCTGAAGGAGTTTCTGGTGAACCTGCTTGATTTTGTTTGATTTCACTAGAATCAGACCTGGTGGTACTGATGACAAGCATCAGGAATAACTGTAGAAATAGTCAGTATTCACGGTAATAACCCCGCTCACATATGTAGGTCATATAGAAGCATCAGTGTTAAACTGTTTCATGACCAGTTAACTTATAATAGCTTTAAGGATATGTTCACATTTTTCTGTCTAATTTCAATACGTACTGGCCATATGTGCATTAAAATAGTTGATCGCTGATGATTAGTTATGGACAGGATGTCATCTGCAACAATATTACATATGGACATACGAGTATTTTTTTAAGACCGGCTGAAAAACATTTGAACTAGGGCTTTCAATTCAAATATTTAATCCCGATTAATTACATGATCAGTATTGCATTCGCTTTACTGCACTGTTGAGATGAAGAGAAAGCTGAGCCAGAAGGCAAAGTTCTCGATCTACCCGTCAATCTTCGTTCCTACTCTCACCTGTTGTCATGAGAGCTGGATCATGACCTAAAGAACTAGAGCACAGGTACAAGCGGCTGAAATGGGTTTCCTCAGGAGGGTGGCTGGCGTGTCCTCTAGAGATAGGGTGAGAAGCTCAGCCATCCGTGAGGAGAGCCGCTGCTTCTTTGTGTTGAAAGGTGCCAGTTGAGGTGGTTCGGGCATCTGGATCCACCCTGGTCGCCTCCCTAGGGAGGTGTTCCAGGCACAACCAGCTGCGAGGAGGCCCCGGGGAAGACCCAGGACTAGGTGGAGAGATTATATCTCAACCCAGCAGCAGCACCGGTATCTGGTCCTTTTGTGTAAGGAGGAACAGGAGGAGCACTGTCAGAGCCCTACAGCATGACCTCCAGCAGGCTACTGGTGTGCATGTCTCTGACCGAACTGTCGGAAACAGACTCCATGAGGGACCAGCGTCCTCTAGTGGGGCCTGTGCTCACAGCCCAGCACTGTGCAGCTCGATCGGCATTCACCAGAGAACTGGTAGGTCTGCCACACATGCACTTTTCCCTTTTACCTTCTCAGCCATTATTGTAATAATCGTTACTAATAATCGTTACTAACTTTTAGCTTTCAATGCATTTAACTGTTCAACACACAAGTGAGATGAAGTCAGTCGTGGTACATTCCTTTCTTGGTGTCTTCAAGTGGTCCTTACCAAGTCTGTAAGCCCTGTATGTCTTCTACAGGACTGCCAGCCTGTTGGGCAAATGTGTTAGCTCTCATTTTCACAGACATCCTTCTGTAAGGCCCAAATAATCGCTTAACATCATTATGATAGTATATAATAGTTAAAACACAGCTTATTAATATTAAAACCATCTCAGATAACAGTGCTATGAAATGAAATGAATTTATAGTTATCTTGTTAGATAGCAGTGACATAAGTTGCGCCAAAAATTTTGATGGTTGACAGTAGGGCGGTGAAATATGATGATATACATCATCAAAACAATATAAACTGTCTAAATCTAGTGTATATATTTTCTATATTGTTTCTATCACAAAATGGCCTAGGTCTGTATTTATTTTTTCTGTATAATTTCACTTAAAACTGTTATGTTAAATTTGTTAAGTTCTTAAAATAAAAATATACATATACTCTTATCAAGTATTTATTTCACACAGGAGTATATGATGTATTTGCCATAGACTCCATATATAGACTCCATATTTATCTACCAGAAAACATGCTGTATTGTGATGTCTAATGTTATTCAGATTTGAAATAATCTATATTATGATAGAGGATTTTGGCCATATTGCCCAGCCCTATTTGACAGTGACTAGTGGTTAATATAACTGATTTAAGAAATGCTTGGTAGTATAATATCAGTACCGCTGGCTCAACACATGAGGGCAGTATGTGCACAAATTATATGACCAGCTGAACTGAGTGAGATGTCTTCATTATTCATCTAGAAGTCAAATTATTCAGTCAGTTTTTGTTTTTTTCTCCTCATAATTGTACACGTAGTCTTAATTAAACACAAACCAATGATAAAATAACACAAGTAACCCTAAGACTGTGTGAGAAACTGAACCACCGCATTTTATTGACTGGAAAAAAAAAAAAATCTAAATCCAATTCAAAAAATTTAGTTCACAACACAAAAACTAGAAAAATGTCTCTAATCAACCGTGATTTAAGTATTTGCTACAGTGATCCTATGATTCTATAAACTCAGTTATATTTATTAGATGATTATTGTTTTAACTCAACAGTAATTGTCTGAATAAACCAGAGGATAAAAGTACAAGATGTTCGGCCGTTGCGCTTGTTCTCAGAATGACACACTCTTCACTGGGTGGGTGGGCGTCTATTTTTGTCTTGGTGGTTGTACTATGTGTCACCGTGAAGGTCTTCTTGTCCTTCCCTCAACCCTGATGACGGCCAAAAATCACTCCTCAAGCCGGCGGGAATGATAAGACAACAAATATACGTCAAAAAGCGTTGGCGGGAGTCTTAACAAACAGCGATCCTTTACCCCAATTATCATTCATCAGTGAGATAAATTAGCTCCAGATTGTGTTTTTAAGAAACGTATCTATATTTGACAAGAACGAGACGGCACCAAATACACACCGCAGAGCCAAAGCAAACTTTTAATGTTTTGCTGCAAAAGCTATTCAAAGTTATTGTTAGCTCTGAAAGACAGGCCTTCAGAGGAATGCGGTGTGACCTCAAGGTAATGCGTGTCGTCTTCTGCAATCATCCTCCGCCTGGAATTGACAGCCTGTCAAGGCCTCACAAAAGGCCCCGGTGAGGAGGGTGAACAACTGGTGTCACTAGTTTGGAAAAAGGAAAACAGTAACACAACCACTTTATGACCCCTGCTCGCCCATTAGAGCCAGGCCTAGGGGGGCAAGAAGCAAGGTCGGGGCTGTGGGAGAAAGCAATAAGCTGGGCTGTACCGCCCGGGGACCCGCAGACTGTCTCTGCCGATAAGATTTACGTGTCACAATTCCAGGTGCTGTTATGATGGAGAGGGAAAAGACGTCAAGTCGTCAAAGGGAGATGAGGTGGAGTGCAGAGACTTGTCTTGCACTTAAAAGGTTGGACTGTTTTACATGTGTGAGTAGTACATCACCTATTTAGTATGTGGCAGTTATACAGCAGAAGAAGAAGAAGAAGATCAACCTTTATTAGTCCCACAGTGGGGAAATTCAATTTACACTCTGTTTAACTTATACATGGTACATGCACACAAACACACACACATGCAACAATGGAGAGATGTCAGAGTGAGGGGGCTGCTCCTGACAAGCGCCCCGAGCAGTTGGGGGTTTGGTGCCTTGCTCAGGGGCACCTCGGCAGTGCCCAAGAGGTAAACTGGCACCTCTCCAGCTACCAGTTCACACTCAGTTTTTGGTCCATGTCGGGACTTGAACCGGTGACCCTCCGGTTCCCAAGCCAACTCCCTACAGACTGAGCTACTGCCGCCCCTAAAGTATAGGATATAGAATAACAGGGTCGTAGAACAGGTAGAATAACAGGGTCGGTCAGGTCACCTTTTGTGACTTGTTTGGGCCAGAGGTGGAAATGCACAGGCTCTAATTGACTTTCATTTACACACACTTTTCCTGTTTCTAGTGTATTCCAAGATCAGTGGTTTTACTTCAGTAGATGCTGTCAAAGTTATCTACTCATCTAGTTTGGGTAAGAAAAGCAGCAATCTGAGAGTAGCCTGCAGCTGTGTAATTAAGGCCTAATCAGGAGGAGAGTCCATTTAGGATTGTTTGTAACTTCGTAGAGCAGTCTCTGAGAAATAAGCTAAATATGGTCACTGTTTTTTATTTACATCATCTCCCAGAGTGATGATCGGTGGGGCTTGAACTGAAAGCCATGTTAGCCTTTTCACACCTGGCGTGCTGTGTTGTCTTCAAAAAGGCTGATTCTCTACATGAGTAGTAATCTACTGCTTCAGTAATACTTATGTCAACTACTTCGACATGATTATATAATTCTAGTACTCTTTCTGCCCATAGTTATTGCTTGCTTATGCAGGGTCTATTTAGATGTTTATACATATACAAGTACATTATTAAGCTAAGAATTGTTTTCAATAATTGGATGGCATGTTTAGAGATGTGGTTGGATTAAATAAATGTTGGTTATTTTAGGCTAACCAGAGGTGGATGAAGTACTCAGGTCCTATACTTAAGTAAAAGTACCAATACAATGATATAGAAATACTGCAATACAAGCAAAATTCCTGTATTCAAAATTCTCCTGTGTAAATGTCCCATTAGCACAACCGATTAAAAGGTAAAGTACTCGCCCTGCAGAAAAATGGCTCCTGTGACAATATTAGACTTTTAATATTAATGCATCATTGTGTGTAACTGTCATTTCACTGTTGCTGATATATGGTTCGGTAGTTTAGTCCAGTGGTTCCTAACTCAGAGGTCCGCCCCCCCACCAAAAGGTCACAAGATAAATCTGAGTTTGTGAGATAATAAATAGGTGAGAAAATAATAATAATAAAATAGATTAGTTTATTAGGCTTTTCACAAAAGCTTTTTATGTAATATTGAAAAATTCAAACAGCTGTCATTGAAACCATCTGAAATTCACCGTTTGGTTGGACTGGTAATCATCTGAAATGTGAGGGGTCACAAGCCAAAAACAACAGTGAATTGTATTTTAAAAATTTATCATATATATTTTATGTAAAATATGAATCTGAAGAATAACCACATCGGTCAGATAAATACAGTGGAGTAAAAATGACAGTATTTCTCATTGAAATGTAGTTATTGGAATAGTATAGAGGAGCTTAAATACACAAGTACATGAGTACACATGAATACTTTGTTACTTGCCCCCACTGAGGCGAACCCTGCTGAAAGGCCAATCAGTATCATTCCCACACAGGGAAGGACACAACAATGTAGTCTGATGAAATAGCTCTACAATAAATATTATGAATAAGCTATTCGCTTAACTTCCATCTTCCAGTTTTTTGTATAGATTGTGTGTTTGTGGTATCAGTGAAATGGTTTTTATTAAAGTTTCCTTAAATAATAATTCTTCTTTTAATTTGAGCACTGTATCAGCTCATTCAGAGTTAATTTACAGTACTGTAGATGTACACCACGTCTCTTCTACCATGTCCAGACTGCAGTGGTGATGGATCTGTCTCCGGTCCCAGGGCTGGCCCATATGGCCTGGAGGGTGCAGCAGGTCAGTGGGAACCCACCTTGGCAGCGCTGCTCCTGCGTCAGAACCCCGGGACAGATGGTGCCAGGCTGGGCTGAGACCTCGGGCAGGGCAGGGTTCCCGCGATGAACAGCCGCTGATTTACGCTGCGGCTCCGGACCGAGGGCAGGGGTGCAGGGGGGGCTCCTTCTGCGCAGCTGACCCCTGCTGGTTGCAGGGTCATCCATCGGGAGGGAGAGGGAGGAGGAGGTGGGGTGGGTACGACAAATGGGTGTCTGAGAAAGGGTGGTTTGGTCCTCCCAGGGGACTGGCCTCGTCCTCTGGCCGCCTGGTCAGCTGCAGGATCTGTGCAGCATGTGTGTAGGGAGAGCAGCCTGTTAAACACATTTAATTTAAACCCCCACTAGGAACAACAGTCATTACTTTTATTGTCTTTTACGCTAAATAGAAATGTTTTTTTCATTAAGGAAACTGTCAAAGGTAGCACAATTTTGTCCCTGTAATACTGAAATAGCACTGTGCTCACTGCTGAACAAAACCATTACAGAAGGCAGCTCAAAATCATCAGTCCTAATTACAGTTTATTAATCAAAGCAGGGCTTTTAAAAGCTCCCACGCTGGTCTGGTGATTAATCTTTAGTTGGTTTCATGTTGTAGAAAGAGAGTTGAATTTAAGGTGATGGTGATAGGCTATTAAGGCCTTTTAATTGGGAAGCCCCCCCCCCCAGCCATCTCTCTCTCACACCACACCGCCAACTAATGAAATCAGTGAATAGCCGGCTTGAAAGCGAAGGACAAAAGCAGAGATAGGGAGAAGACAATATCCTTGTGTGGGAGAATTAGTTACACTCAGTAGTCTAAGTATTCAAAGCGCACAGCAAAAAAAAAAAAAAAAGAGGGGGTCTAGAGAGGGATTAAGAGAAAAGTCCACACAGGTGGGTTTCTGGGAGGGAGGAGGGGTCACATGACAGGACGTTACCTCGTTTGATAAACAACAGCCGGGGCCCACAGGAAGGAGGAAGGGAGTTATTTTATAGGCGGAATTAACTGCTTCACCACATCAGGTATTCATTATGGCAAATCTCCCAGGTGTGCCGTACATGCAAGTAAAGTCAAACATCTTAGGAGGTTGGATTTGATGCAAAATAAGTTGGACTAATAGATATTTGCTGTGGGCAGTAAGCGTGGGAACCGGCAAGGACCTCACAACTGGTTCCAAATCACCAAGTGTTATTTTTAGTGATGCAATTTTGAGTTAGATTTTTTTACAGCTTTAATTGTAGCAAAAAACAGGCTGACCATGTCATGATTATTGTGCACAGGTAGATAAAAGTGGTTTACTATATTTGAAATGTGACAGATAACGCAACTATTTAATCAGAAATTTTCAAAGTATATAAACCATAGACTGTATATAAAAATGGGCGACACATCTCTGCTTCCTCCCACTGTACAGAAGTGAGGCCAAAATGTCGTGTATACAGGAGCTGCCATCATTTGGAGCCAGAGTCTACGTAGTGGTGATCGGGCGGTGGTGCCGTGGTATCAAGGTCACCTGCCCGAACCAATCGCAAGCCAAGCACGGCCACAGCTACTCAATGAATGACTCACAGCTGTCTATGTTGTTGTCTCGCCTCCCTTTTATAGCATCAAATAACTAATTAAAACCAAACTTCATTTCATCAGAAAAATCAACACTTGAACATACATCAGTGTGATAAGAACTACCAAAAATGACAGGAATCTTTGGGAAAAATGTATTTGATGTGTACATTGATTTTGTAGATTGGCCTACAGTATGTTTCATCCACTAACATGGAGGGTTGGGATTTATGAGCTGTACTGCAGCCAGCCACCAGGGGGCGAGCCAGGTGTTTTGGCTTCACTTTTGGGGAGCTGTCACGTCATTTGTCTTTTTATATAGTCTGTGTTATAAAGGTTGCTGCTTCTTTTAACTATGTTTATTTACAATGATCACTCTGTAAACTACTGAGTCAAGAGGTTGATCCCACTCTGGAGAAATAAGCTAAAATAGTTTTAACTGCATAGTCGCAAATTAATTTACTTTCATGGGTCTGGGAACGATGGACTTGAAGTCCTGTGATGTAAGATTTACGACAACTCTTGAAATAGGTGATCTGAAAATTACGTTCAGGAGGTTGAAGTGTCTCCAAAATATATCAGTAACAAGGCAGCTGGTCGTAATGCCTCACTTAACCTTTCAGGCATCTAATGAAGTAAAACGGTTATGGTTAGGTTATGAAGAAAAATAGTCTCCTATTTGAGGATCACTCCACTGGAGAGAATAAAAGTTGTTGATGTAGGTGATTTATTGTGTTAGTATTTAGATTGATATGAAAATGATTCTGTTTATGACCCATAAATCCCCTGAACACACACATCAGACAGCATGTCACTGATCTGGTGATCCTGAAAAAGTCTGTGAAAAATCAGCTGACACCACAGTTGAAAAGTGATTCATCAGTGAAAGTAACATCTGTATCTCCACTTGATGTGTGACAGGCAGCCTTTTTGTTAATGCCTTTATTTTTTGTTCCCCCTGCGTGGCTCAGGCAATCACATGATCACAGCACTAAGTCATAGAGTTTTTCCTGGGGGTGTTAAGGTATAGGGCTGGTTAGGCTGGTTTTCGGGCCAGAGTGCACAGGCCAAGGCCTTAGCCCTAAGCCCTGCACACTCAGTTACTGACATGCATGCTGCTCCCCTCCCCTCCCCTCCAGGGCACTAACCAGAGGAGTGTGCATGTCAAGACAGATGGGTCACAGATAAGGCTCTTTCAAGGCCTTGTCTCTGGGCTCCCGCTGTACCCTCTCTCAACCTCTGTGATCCTCCCACTCCTGCTCGCAAGCTTTGAACCTGTGCCTCATTCCTAGTGCGCCCCCTCCATCTCCACTCGCTGTCAATCACATCATTTTCTGTGCAAACTATGACCCAGTTTGCACGCTTTGGCCGGTTACCGTTTGCCTTAAGCGGCTTTCTCCTCATAAACTTCTTTTGACCTCTTATGAACTTTCATTCAACATTTTTAAACAGCCTTCTCTCTGAATAACGATTGCCCCAAATCTTCCGTCAGCGTCTCCAGGGCTCCCAGTTGCTCATGGCTGAACCCTGACACATGACTTTCTCTGGCTCACTTTTCCCTCCATCTTTAGCACTGTGTCTCAACGAGGATTACATGCACCTAACCTCCCGGGGTACCAAACACCCTATATGATCATGTTTATATCTCATGCACAGCCTGAAGCTATTATCATATCACCATATTATGTTATTGCTTCTCCCCTTGGGTATTACTCAGTGCTGATGTTTTGAGTCAAAAGGTTGTAAGTTATTCAAACAGCAGTGTTTTAGAATATTTTGTGGTATTTGAATGACAGCCAGCACATAGGAACATGGAGCAGACCGATGGAGCATATGATATTCACATAGCTGCTTTTATGGTCGCTGCAGTAAGACCCAGCCACACTCATAAACCTCCACTCCGACATGTTTATCATCATAAAACCAAAGGGAGAGTTAACAGAGATTGAGCACATTTATGACTGAGCTTCAAATATCATAAAAAAAAATAATTGATTAGCAGCAGGTTTTCTCATGCGGGCAGAGGTGTCACTTTGCACCTGCTGAACCCTAGTTTTAGATGGTGTACATAAATGTTTGTGTTAGTTATTATTTCTCAGTTCGTAGAGATGACAGTCGTATTGGCTTTTGGAGTGTGTGTCCACTTTGGTCCAGACTGAAGTACTTTAACAGTGTAGTTCAAAGCATAGACTGTGTTTTAGAAGTGGACGTAGTCACCACAACGTCACCCGTTGGTTGACTACTGATTTGACGCCTTGGAATTGTGCCTGTCACCAACTTGGTTTTTGGCCGTTGCCGTGTTGGTTGTTTGGAACCAGAAGTGAAGCTAAATACACCTGAACACTGAACAGAGTGGTGCAGGGATGACATGTTTTTGTAGGACAACCAGGAAGTTAGTATCGCACTGGTTCCCTTTTCAAAAAGCCAATGGGATTGTTCGTTTGGGTTTTGGATTGGCAGAAAATAAACTCTGTGGCAACCAACATTTGTGATACTTACACATTTTGTTCCTTATGATAATGTCCACAAATGAACACCACTTTTAAGATTTTTGAAATGTGAATGCAATTGCCAGGAGTAAAACACTAACGTTAGGCTATAAAGAAACTTTATCAAGGTCACATGAGCGCGGGTATACACAGTGTCATGTAGCCACTTGTTGGCAACCACCTTTTTCTAAGACCCGTAAAAGCTTCAAAATTCACAGGTGGGATATTTATTGAGGTATTTTATACCATAGAACAAAATGTTGAATGCTATTCTCTAAAGCTTGTGTTAACCACAGACCTTATTTCAGACTTCTTAAAATAAAAACCCATTCAAAACACCCATTGACTTCCAGATGAGGGAACTGGAAGTGCTAAATTGCTAACTCAATTGTGGGTTTTAGGACTCATCCCTGCACCACTCTGTAAAACATTTAGGTGAAGAAAATGTTAAAATTAACTTTCATGACCTGAAAACACACTGTGGAAGTGTTAAAATTGTAATACAGAAACGCAGGAAACTCCCAGACCAGACAACGGTGTCATAAAATATGATATAAACATTCATGTCCTCGTCAGGATGAACTGTAATAACTTTGGTTTTCTGACCAAATACCTGCAAAAATAATGACATTCCCACCAACTTTGGCTGCACTTTGTGTTCAGAGCTAATTAGCTAATTTTGTCATGCTAACATGTTGAACTAAGCTGGTAAACATGGCCATGTTAGAACTGATATTGTGAGCATGTTCACACGACAGCCGCAAGTACAGCCGCACAGAGCCACGAGAGTGGTTGTAGAGTCCGGTCTCACTTTCTATCCAAACAGTCAGTAATCTCCCAACAACACGCTTGTGTTGATTGTATCCCATTCGTTTCTAAGAGGATGATTCACTGATGCCACATCTATAGGGTGTCTTTGAGTCTTATATTAACCCATAAGCGATATTGTTGAAGCTGCAGTTTGGGTCAACAGGGTCAGCCATATGCGACGCCAGTAAACGCAGGGTTAATCTCAGCTCTTCCAGATGTACCAGCCAATTCAAAAGAGCTGCGAAGGCTCCACTCGGACTTCCACAAAACGTGATCTATTGTTCATCTGTCAGCAGCGCCGTGATATATTCTATCCTACACTCGTGGACAAAACATACCCCGGCGATTATACAAGCGGGGCCATTCGCCCTGCAACAACGCCAGCCCGGTGGCTGTGGACACCAGGCAGCTTGACCCCGCGATCTCGCACTCCTTTGTTTCCACTGACCTCTGTTTCTTTTACCCCCCTCTGAACCTAAAACCTCTGTCCTTCCAACTGCCCCCTCCTTCCCCTGCCTCCTCCTCCCACACACTCTTCACACACATACAAATAAAGAAATGGGCCCCCTTCAGTTTATTTTATTAGCACTTTGAAACCCAGGCCTTTTACAGGGGAGTAGAGGGGAAAAAATAATAGGAGGGGGCTTTAATTAGGAGAGTTATTAGGACTCAAATAAAACAACGGGGTCAGGGGGAAGAGCTGGGTCAATTGGGAGAGTGTGGGCTTTGATATGAGGACTTTGTCATCTTTGGGTTTGACCCTCATATCCTCAGAATAGGCTCAGGGTAACACTGAAGAGCTTACTGAGTGTGCACACTTTCTCTGTTTGTCGTGGTGGGAGCAATGCCTTCATGAATGCTGAGAGTGTGAATGAATAAGTGAGTTCTGGTTGTTTTCATCTGGTTGCACTTTCTACTATCTGATGGATTGCGTTGTATGTGCAGGAGGATGCATGCGTGTCACATAGATCACTATGTACAGCTCCAGCTGTGTGTCTGTGTATACATATGTGTTTGTTTAGTGCCAGGTGTGCCGTTCCCTTCCTTTGTGATCAGCCCAACTGCGGATTGTGACATGGAAGCCCCTGCAATTTCCTTTACTCTACTCTTTACTGGCTTCCGACTCCGTCATAGTATGATTCCCCTCTGTCCTCCTCCTCGTGTTCCCTCTCCTCCACTTCCCCTTCCCCTCTTCCTCTCCTCTCGTGTAGCCGCTCCCTTCGGCTTTCTCGCTGTTTACCAAACACACCAATGGCCTCCTCCTCCTCCTCCTCCCTCTTCCCTCGCTCCCGCACATGCAAGCCTTTGTTTGCGCTCATCTGAGTAGAAAATGGTTCCCAACTACCGGCGGAGCTGCAGTGTGAGACAGGAGGCCTTAAGTGGTGCTTGCCAGGGGGAGAAACAAGGGACTCTGGATGCTGCTGAGTGCTGCAGACGCTCCATCCACCTCCTCTGGGGGTGCAGAGGGGTGAGGGAGGGTGAGAAAGGATGAGGAAGAGGAGGGGAATCCCCAGAGTTTGGCACAAAGAGAGACTGTGAACGGTGGAGTCTTGAAAGCACAAATGCACTTTTTGCGGATTTACTGCAAGTTTCTACAGCAAATTACTGGCTGATTTTCATGACACCTTCCCACCAACGTCAAACAATCCTAATGTTTTTGAGGGAATAAAGGCAATGTTGCATTGTTAGATATAATGTACATCTCTATGATTATGTCCACTGTGCCGTGGACTGGATGTATTTTCAAGTCACCTCCATATAAGTTGTAAACGTTGCAGCCCTCCACACATGTGAAAACACACGAGAGATCCCAAGAGATTTGGATTAAAAAACAAACAAAAGGATTGGAGAGCGAGGGCAATGCATTTCCCAGAATTCAGTGTGCGGTCCAAAACAATATTTGACAAAAAAGGATTAAACCTTTATCTCTAAACTTTTGCATCCGTCACAGTCGGAGGCCACAGCTTACAGATCCCTGCAGAGGGAGAAACCAACAGACAGATGTGTGAGACAGATGTGTATGAGAGAGAGAGAGCGAGCGTGCTGCTGGGTAAGATGTAGGTATTATAAGTGGCTTGCTCCGGGATGACCAAGTAGGTCAAGAGAATCAAGGCGGGAGTGAAGGGGCTCACAAAGCTGTGAGGGGAAGGTCAAGCGTGAAATCCCTCCCTCCTTGCCACTGTGACCCCCCAGGGAGGAGCTGTGGACAAGCAGTGAGGCGAGTGTGTTGTAGCACAGTGCAGTAAAGACGTGGGCATAATATGTGGCATTGGTGGCATGTAGCTACAGTATATAAAACTACAACACGTATCAGTACATAGTACCTTTTTGTCTGTAAAATCCGACCTGTCAGATCCAGCACACACCTGTATACTGAGTACTTGTAATATTAATTGAGCTGTGGTGTAACATTAACTTACACCAGATTTGTTTTTTTTATGGATTATTAAAATGTATTGCATTGACTCTTAGGGAGTCGTTTCTAGCAAAATAGCATTTGCCTGAGCGTGCAAACGGCAGCCTTGATAAACAGACTAACCTCAGGCTCTGTGACAAATTTGTCAAATACGGTTGAGAATGGTTCAGTGAACTTGCTGACACCCCAAGGAAAGTTTCAGATGTCCAAAGCTGAGGCCGTTTGAGTGCTCGCAGTTTAGAGTGCTGACAGAGTTGGCGTCTCCTGTAGGCAGGTGGATTCAAACGCAGACATCCAGTGTCTCTGAGGAGAAAACTATCAAACTGGCCACATGTTGAGGTGGAAATACTGTACGTTTACATACAGCAGGTACAGCTAATCGATCACAGCAGCTGAAGGCGGGGCTGCAAAGTGCACTTAGGGTAAATGCAGAAATGACTGCCACATTCCAACTTGCATACTTTTTCTTTTTACTTTTGGTATGTAGTGCAGCTAGTACATAGTGTTGCATGCAGTATGCACACATTTAGGACATGCTACTTTATCATGACAGTACGCCTTGAAATTTGATCCACTTGCTCATATAGAGAGGCAAAGTCTTGCCCCCCAGCCCCTTCCAGTGGACCACCATGGGATTATTTAGAAACAAAAATATGGTAGTCAAAGGCGAGAGATCATGTTTGAAATGCACCACCATCAGTTTGTCGTATGTTTGTCGTTGTAGCATTTAGCTTTATGTGAAACCACTCAGTGGACTATGTCACTCGTCTCGTACAATATACTGTACATCACCAACACTAGCTAGTTAGCTAACTTAGCTATGCTTTTATCTCATCTGATGTGTTGCTGGTGTGAGTACAGCCCAGTATGAAACACACAGACGTCGTAGCTTCAGAGAGAGACGTCACTTTTGGGTGTGTCGTCTTTCTAATTACGTCTTTTGCAGTGTTATACTTCAAGAGTTTTACAACAACTTTGCGACTTTCTTGACTTGCAAAACTGATGTTTTAAATTGCCAAACATCATTTGTGAGATTCATGGTGCAATTCAAAAGGGATTCCAAAAAATATTGAGTCTCGCCGTTGATTATCATTCATATTTTTTCCAAAATGAAGTCCCATGGTGGTCCACCTCTGCCTCTCTGTCTCCACTGCACAGGGGATTGTTGATCAGAATAGCCAGAACAGCATGCTGGCTTACATTTCGCAAAATGTGACGGTTTGCAGTCGGATATCCTGGTATTTGTGACTCGCTGCATTTGACATATTGTGTACCGGGACATACTAAATCTTTTTCTGGTATACTAAATGGTATGGTAGTATGGGTATTGGAATGGACAGCCAGCTTTATACAGGTGTGTGCATGCACGTGTGTGTGTTTGGGCCTTCCTATGTGAGTATACATGTCCATTCAAGTATTTCCACTGTGTGTACACACAGCGTGTACAGATGCATGCAGGTATAGTGTTTGGAGCTTCAGAAATCTCTGCATAAGTTTGCATGCGAGACGTGTGAGTTTCATCTTTCACTAAACAGTTAATGTTAATGTTAATGTTAATGCATGTACACCTGCTGCTCTCTGTACTGTTTGTAAATGTTTGGCGGTTTGGTACCAATATGTAATAAGCTATTATTTATAAAGGTTTTACAGTATAAACAGGCTTTATTGATGTCAGTTAAGCATTCATTCATTATTTAAAGATCAGTGATACTTTTGGGTTGCCGGGTTGTGGAAAAACAATGTTGTCCAACATTGTGTTCCTTATTTACCAGGTACTTTTATGAATCTACTATTAATAACAATATTAAGAAAGTAATTAGTTCCAAACTACTTTTTGTTTTCTTGTTTTATGTCTTTGGGCGCCAAAAGATTTTTGTACCAGTCTCTAATCAGACATCCTTTAAAGGCGGACTCTATTTGCCCTTTTTCCCTAGCTCCTACAAACTGAAGAGTGGCCGAGGAGAAGAGAGGGAGGAACGACAGGCAGATGAGGATGAACCAGTTGCTGCAGGGCCGCCAAGCTCAGGAGGCTGGTGGTGTTCCTGTGAGTGCTACGACTGTATCCATGCCCACAGGGGAAGACTGGGACCTGTTAATGCCCAATGTTCAGACTTCACAGTAAGTCCCTTGGGCGGGACTTAGACACAATGACAAACAAACGAAAACATTTTATTTCTCTGTAGGGTCCTTTCTATAATGTTGTGAGACACTTCTAATAACAACCTGAGCCTGTCAGTGGCAAAAACAACACTTTAAGAGACGTAACGTTACACTGACGTTGCTCACTTGCCCTCGCAGCTCGATCAGTGGCTGCTGGTTACAGCGTTATCTGTATCAGTACTCAGTACTGGTCCTCATTAGTTACTTTGACACACAAACATGAGATAATAGAGTCCAGGTTAAAAAAATAGAGAAGTTACCCTTTAATGGTTAATAGATAATTGGCCAATGCTTTATATATGTAATAAGCCATTAATAAGAAGACGTTTTGGGTTGCTAGGTTGTGAAAACACTTGACTCAAGTTGATTGAATGAACCATGAGACTGCTCACCCTCTCGAATTGGGCTTCAGAAGTTCTGGACCAAAATAAACAAGTTAAGCATTCATTAATTAATGGATTTAGAGAGCAACATTTATAACTACAAATATAAAGCATAAACACCAGCAGTTTGGATTTTTCACAACCTAGCAACATGATGGCTGATAACTGATCTATTAAAGGTATAAGTGACAAACATGCTTGTGTGTGTGTGTGTGTGTGTGTGTGTGTGTGTGTGTGTGTGTGTGTGTGTGTGTGTGTGTGTGTGTGTGTGTGTGGGAGAAAGTGAAGGATTCCTACTTGTGCGCCCTGCAGTCTGATGGCTGTCTCATCCCGTCACACCCTGTCGCCTTCATGTCACTGCTGCACGCCGGCTGCGTTTCCCGCCCTCTCTCCACCTCAGCGCCCGGCAGCGCCACTCCCACCGCCACTCCCACCGCCACTCCCACCGCCACTCACCCTCCTCTTCTGTTAAATGGTAGGAACTCTTTCTCTTTCTCCAAACACTTAAAGTGTCGGGTTCAGTTCAGCTTTGGTGCCAATAATACACATTCTTGATGAACTGGTTCAGCACAGTTTTTTTGTGTTTCGATTGAATCGTTTGGGCTACACATACAATACATTTCAGTGTAGAATGCATTACAGTCTTCAACAAACATAAAAAAGGTTCACCATAAACAACTGGATTATTATGACATAGCAAGCCATCGTGACAGTGCTGTATGATCTTTGAAGCAACGGAGAGCTGTGGAGTCCAAAACAGAGGAAGCTATCGTAACTTATTAGCTGTTGCACCATCCACTTTCATTTAACCTAAACTACTCCTGTTCTGCTTACACTGATGAGACTGTGTGCCCATCTACAGAGCTTTGCCCCCTCTTTAATAAACATTTATTAAATGAAAATATGTAGAATCCTGAGAAAAAAACGCCAGAGGCAGTAAATGACCGAAGTTTGGAGCTATTGTGACTGATTAGACCTAGTGTTTCCTGGTCATAGACTATATAAAATATGAGCGTAGTCTCTGTGATGTCAACCATAGGTTGACATAGGTTGATGGTTGGATGTTTAATGTTGTGAAGTGAACAAAAACACGTGCTTAGGTTCAGGCCATAAAACCACTATAGTTAGGTTTAGGGAAAAAAACATGGTTGGGATAAAAAGTGCTTTGCTTTTCAGTGAAAATGAAACTGAACGTTGTAAACACGGGACAAGAACGAACAGATGATTGTAACGTGGACACGACCAGTAGTCTCCTGGATGAAAGCCTTGTGTTTGCCTAGTGGTATTTGACACCAGGGGAATGAGATGGGCAGCAAAGTGGGTGGCTCTGGCCGTCGCCATCTTGGCAGCGACAGCACAGCCTAACACCTGGCTAACCTAAAAATGGGCAAAGTGGTAGATTGTCAGTGGAGCTGAGGCAAGCCCCCAGGAAGAGCGCCGGTCATTAATGCTAGGTTCGTTGTGGCCAAATGGTGGTACTACAACTTCCATGTCCGTCACATGATGCCATTGGGCCCAAAAAGTCTTTCCCCATAGACTTACATTGGGAAAGAGACGCCTGTAACTCAGCGGATCATTTTTTTTAGGTGAATCAACTCCCCAGTATGAACACTTGAATAACCCTCATTAAATCATTAGGTCCTAAAAGTTGTAAAATGCACTAATAGCTGAATAGTGACCTGTTACGGCATCCACCTGTTGCTCAAAGGTTGCTGCTGGATCTCAGCTAGCTAGCATGTTAGCTGCCAACTCACTAGCTGCAGTAGTTTACCAACTTGCCCTGTAGTCACTATGTCACCAAGATTCAAGAATTAATGGATGAATTTTGCTGTGACACTTTCTGCTAATCAGATTAATGTTCAGTTCAGCTATTTAGAGATATTAACAGTGAATTTCCAGCCCGTTCTCAGTCCCAGGGTGTCAAATACCAACACTTTGTCACGGCTGTTGTTTTGATGCCGCTGCCCAAGGCACCCTTTGGCAGCAGTAGGAGATGCACCAGGCTTTCCATTAACTACAATGTAAAGGCATCAGTGGCAGTAAGGAGTAAACGCTCAGGGAAAGTGCTGTGGTGACATTGTTTAGAGAGCCAAAGACACACAGGGCCCAACAGTGGTGGCTTTCACGTACATCCAGGTGACAACAGTTTTTGTCCGGTGTGTTACGTTTCACTTTCACTTTACAATCAGCTGTTCGCAGTTGTTCATCCAGTGTTCACAACATCCACACACATTTTCACTGTAAAAACAGAGTAATTTTAAGCCCGACCATGTTGTTTTCTCCTGAACTAAGTGGTTTTGTTGCCTAAAGCTAAGCGAGTGTCTTTGTTTAATTTACAACATTAAGCATGTGTTTACTGCAACCAAAAAGTGGCAGTGAGGGGTCTGACAAAGCATCAGTACATGATGAGTCGGGATGAAAACATGTTGAAATGTCACATACTTCAGTCTCACAATCAAATGTTAAAAACTTCTTTCTAACTGTTTTGCACAGAAATTGAAAACCCAGAGAGAAATCCACTGTAGAGGCGCTAGCACAGACAGGACACTCACACGCGAGTAAAACAATCTCTGTTTTCCCTTTTCAAAGCTACAAACTCATTCTCAGGGCTGTTGGCATGACGTTCCCTTTATTCCCACTCATTTGACAGTTATTTTTCATTTAATTTCATGATGTGTGGTTATTTGTTCAATGCAGATGCTATATCACCTAAAACAGGGAGGTCAAACTCAGTTTCATCCCGGGCCACATCAGCATTGTGGTCACCCTCAAAGGGCCGGTTGTAATTTTAAGACTATATACATATATCTACTCTTGATCATATTACAAAATTGCCTCTGCATTTGATTATTATTAGTTTTAATATTAACTTTTTAATAATGTGCTTTGAAAGCAGAAGTCTAGGAAAATAATTGCAAGCAGAAATATTGTATAATTCATTTTAAAAAATGAGTTCAGTAACAAAAACACATGCTTGTGCATCAATATATCTGCAGCACATAGACACAAAAATACTGTATGTGGACACACTCACATTTCTACGTGTTATTATAACATCAATCCCATGAATTTATGAGATTCAGAAACCCTCATCATTACTCATCCATCAAAGATCAAAATAAATCTCAAGTGAATAATAAAGGTCTTTTTTTACCATCACACAAATATTATCAAACCCAGTTTATTCCATTAGCGTAGTTTAACTTTGTGGTGGGAGTTGAGAGGGGCAGAACTCTAGTCCAACAGATCAATGTGCTCTGATCTAATGTTCAGTCTGTGGCGTATAAACTGTTATTGATCAACAGCTGATCAGCTGAGATCATGTGGTAGATGATAGTGGTGTGACAGTGTTTTACTGCCTCGTAGCAAAGAAGACACACCGGCTGGTCTCCATCAACCACTAACATGGATTCTCTTTCTGGCTCTCAGTAAATTTCCTTCAGTCTGCATCAACTTTTCTTTTCTTGGACATTTTGGGACTATTCATATATTTTTTACGACCCCATCGCTCGGCTGATTTTGAGATGCTTCTGTATTCATGTAACTAAATCAAGATGCATTGTGGGACATGTAGTTTAAGGACTCCGTAAAGCAGCATAGAATTGTATGATAAGCATGATATATTCTTTGCAAGCCCTCGTGGGCCACATAAAATGAGGTGCTGGGCCTAATTTGGCCTGTGGGCCTTGAGTTAAAAGCTTGCATTTAGACCTACTCATGTTCTCAGGTCAGGAGCTCTATAACGCTCAACAAAGAATAATTACTCAGGATTAAAATGGGATTATGACATACATCAGAATTAGAAAGTATACATCTGGACTGGGCGGGACAGAAACTCTCCCTCTTGTGTCTTCATCTAGAACGCAACTGAATGGAAAATTTGAATTGATCATTATCACTAATTAACTCCAGAAAATGTAACTCCTCTTTGGTGGCTCAAGATAATTGAGCTTCCATATGCTTAATTGCTAGACTAGCCAATACATGTTGGGCTCTTTGACGGCAATACATCATGATCACAAAGACAGACGTTACATAAGAGCAGAGAGATTGATTTCCCCTGTGAGGAGAGGTGTTGCTCAGCTTCAGGCTCAGATAATGAATGACCAGTAAACTACTTTAGCCCGTGAGTGACAGCTTGTAAGTGATGACTTAGAGGTTCCTTTAACATGCCGTCCTCGACAATAATGCAGCTGTCATAAAGAATGTCCCCCTGAATTTTGGTGTTTTTCCAAAGTTGAATTTAAAATTTGTGAAGCTGTTAATGTGCTGAGTATGTTTCATGACCCTGTGAGTGTTTGGAGGGCACTGAATCCTTTCCAGAACGGGTAAAGGAGAGGAGGTGGTTTTCATCTGTCAACAGCTAAAAGCTGTGTGAGGTGAGGTTAAATGAGGTGAACAGGCTGCTGTGTGAATATTTAGCAGGATGACAGAAAGTAAAGGGACTGACAGGTTTCCAACATAAAGACATCCACATTTATTCAACTATTGTCGTGAAAACTTGGCGAGATATTTCTATGAAATGGTGTTTGAGGAATCCTGTTAATGCAATTTTGTCTGACACCTGACAACCAAGTATTTGCGAAGTTGTTAATTAATGAAATTATCCTCTTTGTGCATGCATACGATGTGGGGCAAGAGAGGCAGATACCATGAAAGAAGAGTCTCCAGTCAGATTCAAACAGGTGTAGATATCAGTAATGTCTTGAGGCCAGTTTGTACGATGTGTTGTCCGAACACGTCTGAAAGCTAAAGTGTTTATAGCTGTTTCAAATGGCCACACTTGGAGGCGGCCGTCATGAAGAGGGTGGGAAACCTTTTTGACATACTTTGCAACATAACAACAAATGATATATTTTTTTAATATTTGATATTTGTTGCTCTGGCCATCATTTGGCCATCATCTAACATGAGCCGTCAGACAGTCGTACAGGTTGAAAACAAACCTCCTCTTTATGCATCCATCTTCAACCGCTTATCCTGTTAGGGGTCGCGGGGGGGCTGGAGCCGATCCCAGCTGGCATTGGGCGAAGGCGGGGTTCACCCTGGACAGGTCGCCAGTCCATCGCAGGGCACATAGAGACAGATGACCATTCACACTCACATCTACGGGCAATTTTGTGTCATCAGTTAACCTGATCTGCATGTCTTTGGACTGTGGGAGGAAGCCAGAGTACCCGGAGAAAACCCACGCTAACACGGGGAGAACATGCAAACTCCACACAGAAGAGTCCCAAGCCGGATGCTAACTTCCTGGTTGACCTGAAGGCCTATTGAAGGAGGCTGGGACACGGGCGGACGGGCGTTGGCGTATAGCACATGTGCAATGTAACTGAAACTGTAGTTGTGCGTTGCGATTGGTTTAATTTCGGCGAGTGCAGACCAGATTTTACAGCTCGTATGTTGTAGCATTGATGATATGTGACCCAACCTCTTCAATAGGCCCTGGTTGGCCTACAAAAATATGTCTTCCCTGTGCTACTCTATCGATAGTAGCTTAGCTATTCGAAAATCACAGATTTGTGCAGGATATCCTGTGTCGCGCTACTGACTATTTTAGTGCTGATTCTCTCTGACCAAGCAGTGGTGTGCAGTGTTTTATCTCCACCTTGTACTATTGACCAGTATTCAACACAGGTGGTACTAGTCACAACTTTTCCTAATAGAAAAACAAAAATAACCGTTTTAATGTGTAACAGATTGAACTGGACTGGACTGAACTAGTTGGTGGAAATGCGGCTACGGGGATTAATAAAGGTTCATCTTATCTTATCTTATCTTATAGACATCTGAAACATGACTTGGAGCACCAACTAGACACTGCTTTTTATAATGTAATGAACGGATCACAAGCTAAAAAGTTTGGAAAACACATATAATCTTAGAATCATATTTTAAAACTGTCCTGAGGTACAGTACTTGAGTAAATGTACTTAGTTACTTTTCACCACTGCTCCCTACATGCATACAGCAGATGTAAGAGAGTGAAAGTGTGTATATGTGTATTAGTGAGCGGGAGGCGGGCCTGTTGGCGGAGCGGGTCAGCGGGCAGAAAGGCGGTGGGCCAGGCCAGGAGCAGCAGCCCCTCCCGGGGGTCACGGCAGAGAGGATGAAACCTGTCATTAGGGAGGTGAGGGGAAGAAAGCTCTCAGCGGGGGTGGGCATTGTCCTGGGGGCGGGCGGGTGGGATGGCTCTTTAGTGCCTCAAATAACACGGCCCCCGGCAGCCATTGTTGCAGAGTGAAAGGGCCCAATGGGGGGGTCACCGGGGTGAGGGGGCAGTTCTGAACAGTGGTCAGTGGGAGAAAGGAGTCCGTGGGTGAGAAGGGGAGAGGGATGGGGAGTATGTGACGGGGGAAGGGAGCTTTCATACAGTTGTTTTCCTCCTCTTTGTTGACAGCTCATCCAGAACCAGGTTTCTATGGTCCCATGAAACCTCAGCGGATTCATCAAGTGTGTGTGGATGTGTGTGCGCTACAGAATCAACATATTGTTTATATTTTAAGCACATCTCTTTTGCATACATGCACGTTTGCAGGTTTCTGTGAGTGTTTGTTTGGGCTTCCCCGTCCTGCAGTGGGGGTGTAGCAGCGTCAGGCTGAGCCGCAGAGGTTGACATCTATGCTAGAGCTCGATGCAGAGTCAGGACCTTTCACTCGTACAAAGTGTTTTAAGGGGACAGGTCACACAGATTATGGGGAACCGGAGAGAAAAGACCAAAGACCAAAGCTTTCCTCTTTACTGGAGGTCGTGGATGGAGCCTTTGACGGCCTGTCACTCCTCTGAGCAGCAGACAACAAACAGCACACAATATATCTAGATGACAGCTTAAGTTGGTGATTTCATTTGCAACCGATTGTCTTGCAGGTTTAGGAATAGTGAAAAAGTGTGTGTGCATGGGGTTGTCAGATAATAAATAGATATAAATAAGTTGAGAAAAAGGTGCTTATTTCTTGTGGGTTTTCACTCATAGTTTTGTGAAATGAAGTAGCTGATTTCTGATATTTATTGGTCCTCGATCTTTACAGACTTAAATTGAAATTAAATCTTTGCATTAAATACAGAGAAAATGTCACAATTATGGTTATAATTTTCAGACAGTAGCCCCAAACATCTTAAAGGTTACATTTTTAAAAATCCTGCTTCAGCATTTTCCATTTTCTCACTTCCTTAAAACAAACCTGAAAATATTGCTTTTTCAGAATGACACGTTGTCTCACAAACTGTTTTGCCTAAAGGAGCCGGCTCTTTGCTAATGATGTATACTTTACTTTTATATGTCAAAGCTGTTCCCACAGCCAGAGCACCTAATAAACTGATAAACTGGACCAATTACTGACTCCATTAGAGGGCTTTCATCCAATCCCAATGCACTGATGACTTTAGAGGGCCAATAAAACTGCTAGGTTGTGACCTTAACGTTAAGGGACCTTAAGAGAACGAGGGGGGACAGACAGGGGTCAACAACATCCCACACTTGTCACACCCTGTTGTGAAAGTGTGTTTATGTCTCATTTCTGTATCAATACTGATGGAGATGAGGCAAACTGAAATGTTCTGATGATAAAAAGGGAAATGAAACATCAAAAAGTGAATAGAAATATTAAAATGTCTTTAATCTTTTAGCAGTTTTTTTTTTTTATCAATCTGAATCTGGATTAATTCAGTTTTTGTCATTTTTGACGTGAACACAGAGTAGTGGGGAACTCGGTTTGGACTCTCTGTGGCTGATGCAACTGTCATAAAGTTCTGATATAATATTTGATGTGTTAATTCAATTACATGTTTTATTATTGAGGTCATAGATAGTAGTAATAGATAGTTGTAGAGTTGCACTAGATTGCATTAATTTTAACTATAACCTCAATAATAAACATATGATTGAATTTACACATTTCTGACAAAACGGTTGTATTGTATTGCAATAGATTGGTCAGGTGTACCTAATAAATTGGCCAGTCATTACTGTGAAACGGTAAATAGACTTGCATTTATACGGTATAGTACTTTACCGGACTTCTGACCACTCAGAGTGATGATACTACATATATACTTCCGGATATACTACGGATATACTTGCGATTGTTCGATGACCCGCTCTACCTCTGAGCCACACTCGTCCTGACAGCTTGAGCAGGTCTTGAATCACCCTGATGGGGTTCATTTCTCTACATGGACCCACTTTTAACACGATTACTTTCTAGAGCTGCAACGATTATTTGATTAGCTGTCAACTATTAAATTAATGGTAACTATTAATTAATTGCCAACTATTTGGATTTTTGATTTAAACAGTTTGAATATTTTTTAAAGGAAAAAAGTCTAAATTATCTGATTCAAGCTTCTTAAATGTGAATATTTTCTGGTTTCTTTACTCCTCTATGACAGTAAACTAAATATCTTTGAGTTGGGGTAAGACAAGACATTTGATGACGCCATCTGGGCTTTGGGAAACACTGATTGACATTTTCCACTTTTTTATAGACCAACAGATTAATTGACAATGAAAATAATGTTTAGTTGCAGCTGTGGTACTTACAAAATAGATCAGCAATTCAACACTAAATATTGATTTAAAAATATTTTATTTATTTAATAATTTTTTATTGCTTCTGCTAAAAACAATAGTCCTCTCGCTGTGTCCATATCAGTGGACTAGTTTTCACAGCAAAGCCGTGTAATACCTGTACATAATGAACTATTGGTTGAACAGACCAAAATAATAGAATTGATTTTCTAAAATATGCAAAGCTTTTCAAGAGCAAATGTGATGATGTATCTTAAATATTCTGGTAGCACAACAAGCATTTACATTTACATTTATTCTGGCTGTACCATGACAGGAGGAGCTGGGGGAGTAGCTTGTTTAATTGTGAATTGCAGGTGTATTAGTTGTGAAGTCGGCATCAGTGGTGCATTAGTGAGGTGAAGAAATTAGCAGCAGGCCTCAGAGAGAGGCCTAAAACTGTAACAGCCTGCATTAGAGGGAAAAATGGAGGGAAGGAGGAGGAGGAGGAGGAGGAGGCAGGCAGGCCTAATCACTTTCCCTGCTGACTTCACAGGAGGGAGGGAGGTAAAGATCACAGCTCCACCAGCACATTGCAGCCGTCCTCCTCTCCTCCCTCCTCTCCTCCCTCCTCTCCTCCCTCCCAGCCTTTTGAAGGAGGGCCCGGGGTGCCTGCTTCCCTCCCTCTGCCCACTGGGCTATTGAAGGAGTGATGGATGGCTTCATAAGGAGACAAGATCCATCTCTCATTCACAAAAGTCCCTCTTTAAATGACTCTTTCGTTTCCTTCGTCTGTCATCATCTCCTTTCAGTTTCTCTCTAATTTCAGCGACAACGGCCCTCAAATTTTTCTTTTTTCTTTCATTTCTACTTTCTTTTGGTCACTTGCCTCTTTCTTTCTTTCTTTCTTTCTTTCTTTCTTTCTTTCTTTCTTTCTTTCTTTCTTTCTTTCTTTCTTTCTTTCTTTCTTTCTTTCTTTTTTTTTTTTTTTTTTTTTTTTTTTTTTTTTTTTCTTTCTTTCTTTCTTTCTTTCTTTCTTTTTCATGGATGAAGGAATGTTTCCCTCTCTGCCTCGTTCCCTCACTCTTTCTGCCCGAGGCCTGGGACAGATGTGGAGGCCTTCCTTTCCCAGCATTCCCTTGGGAGAGCAGGGACAGGTCTTAACACCCTCTTGGAGGAGGGAGGAGGGAGGAGGGAGAGGAGAGGGCTGGGCAGTTTGTTGTCCGAAGGGTCACGTATTGGGAGTCAAGTGATGCATAAGTAATGCTTTGTTTGGACTAATCTGGGGGAAGGAATTTACTGGATTTGCCTGTAATTGGGTTATTTTCCTTTGAAACCGCTCATGAAACAAAGATTGGGGAGGTGACAAAGGTCAATGCATCATGGGAACTATTATAACAGTCGGTCAGAAACATCATGATGATGAGTTAACACCTTAATCAGTGCAGCAGTATAAATTTATAAAATAAATGATAGATATATAAAATCTGAATATATTCATCTGATTGCAACCACATGAGTAAATATGGTGTGTGAAGAGAGACGGTACAGTCAGAGATCAGACATGTAGGTCAGTAATTACATGGCTGGTACAAGATGCTGCATCCTGCTTTTATTCTTTATTACCAGCTGTACCAGTGTGTGGCTGGTATGGCTTTCACCGTGTGAGTCTGTGTGTGTTATAATAAGGTCTTGTAGACACTAGTGGGAGCTACCACAGAGGAGCATTTCAGTACTTTTTGTTAATATTTATTTCTTTCGTTCTGTTGGTCTGTGGACAGATTTTGTCACCTTGATAGTGTCGCAACCGTGCAAGATGCAGTCACAAACTTTACAGGTGTGTAGTTGAGATGAAAATGAAGGTGGGTGTTTGAAGATGAGTGTGGTCCGAGCAAGGGGGGTAGAAACTTTACGGCCTGATTTAGAGTTGAAGCTGGTCTCTAGTCTTTTTTTGTGGAGCATCTGGATTGACAGGGCTGTAGCACCTTTCACAAAAAGGGGTACAGCAGTAGAAAGAAGTTATTTAGACTTAGAGGTTTCTTAATTCTTACTTACATTTTCAGTTTTTAATTCAAGGTTACAATGCTATGATCCCACCACTTATATTTATATTTTTCCTTTCTTGTCTGAAGTCTTTTCCTGCACAAGCGCATATAAAAACCTGATTAGAAACCAGATTATAAAAGGCCAACAAATCAGCATTTTACAGAAAAAAATCAACCCAATAACTGAAACCAGGTTTTTAATTTACATGATGTCAAAGAAATCAAGTTACATCAGAAAGCTGACAGTAACCCAGTGATGTAGGTTCATATTAATGCATTATTGAGGATTTAAACCGTGGTAAAGATGGACACAGATGCCTATAAACTAGTGATCAGTGTGATAATAATTGCACATTTGCATGTTTATGACATAATAAAAAGTATAACTGAGCAACATCAAACATGCAAGTTTAGAGTTAGATAGCGTTCTCTCCTCCACAGTCGGTTCAAAAATGTAATCTATAAAACATCATAATTACAAATAAATCATATCTCAAGCAAACAAGACCGAGAAGCTACAGCCACAGAGATGCTTCATGCTAAATGCTAACATCAGCATGCTAACGTAGCAGTGTCCACATGCTGATATTTAATAAAGTTTACCATGTTCACCATGCAGCAGCAGGCTATTTAATGCTAATTTCCTAATCAGCACTAAATATAAAGTACAGCTGAGGCGGATGTCAATTTTGCAGATAGCTGGTCATAAACCAAAGTTTTGCACAAATTAAAACGGCACACAGAGCTCAGAGGTAAATAAATAATATGGATGAAGGGGGAGAGAGTAACTTGAGTTTAACTCCAGTCAGCAGCGACAACAGGGTTTGTTTAATGTATCTGTGAGGATTTTGACTTGATGTGTTTTATGTGTTAAGTTAAGTTGGATAACTTTGTGTTGCTATTAGCCAGTTAACTTAATGTACAGTAACTATGTTCCAGCAGAGTTGTAATTTATTCCCTTACTTTCTGTTTGGCTGTTTTGATGGTTTGACATCGGTTTAACCCTCATCCTGCTGACTGAGGTCCCCTCAGACCCCAGAGGTATACGGTCTGTCATAGCTTTGTTCCAATTGTTTATGACTTTGTCAATCAATTTGTTTTATTTCTGTTTAAATTAGCACTTAAAAAAAAACTGTATTGAGTCTGAGGGGACCACAGCCAAAAGCATGAAGTTGCAGCCTATGAAGTTAAAAATATTTTAAATAGATGGATCAAATATTTGCCATGGGTCCTATTTTAAAGTATCACACTGTATCAGGGGGAAGGGCAGCAGACAGACTTACTGGTGTGCTCTGTCTATCTTTATTTTACACAATATGCAAATTAACTTTCCTAAAATGATCATTTTTCCCTCTGATGACGTTAATCACACAACTAGTAGTTTATTCTTGGGGTCCCCTGGGATCCCTGTCGGTAGTCCTTGAATGCTGAATAGGTTGGTAAGATGTTAATGAAGCGTACAGAAAACAAATCCAGTCATTTATTTGACTGGGACGCTACATCATTCAATAACTTATGAGATATTTGAATCTCTGAATGAATCTCTGCTGAGTAGAAAAGGAGACCTACTGACCACAGGTCATACACAGTCGGCGTCACGCGGTCGGTGTTTGACTGGACAGCAACATCAAGGTCTAAGCAGGCTCTGACAACATGTACCAGCTCCCAGCAGCCTGCTGGTTATCCCCTCCTTCCTCCTCGGGCCGTTGGAGTGACGGCACACCGTGGTCGTGCTGTGAGGAGCCATTCAGACCTCGCGGCCTCCACAGCACAGGCGTGAAAATCGGCTACATTTAATCAGCCACGGTGGAGGATTTAAAGAAAGGGATCAAGAGAGCTTTGTCTTAATGGATTGGCTACAGTTTAGGGGTCCAGCTCACCGAGTTATACCTAGTTAAAAGCACATCACTCGCTAACAATATAACTCAAACCACATGGCGCTTCCCTGAAACATACTCGCTTGGATCTTTAGTGCACATTTAGAAAAAGGAAAATATGTTGGCGCCAATATTTTTATTATTTTATTGTTTTGTTTCTGCGTTTGAGAGCTGACTGAATTTGTGCAGTTAGACTCAAAGATGATCTTGATTGATTCTTCAGTCAATCATTTCATCCCTGTTCAAAAAACAGAAAAATTGGGAATAAGTCTGCTTTTGTGTATTGGAAATACATCAAATGACTCACATACAGTGGGACAATTCTTTCAGTCTGTCTGTACATTAGAATTTCAAGCTTACGGCCATGGCAATTTTTACCAATACAGTAAGGCCATACAAGACGGAGATGACATTCAGAAAAGGGCCAGTTCAGTCAAACAAAGCACTAAATCAAGGGGCTTGACACATGCTCACCAGACAGTTTGCCGTTTGTCACAGCGCCTGAATGGAACTAAAAGCAAAGTTGTGGACGCATCGGGGTGATCGCCATTGCTCCGATACTGCACAAGAGGCCTTTTCAGACAGCTGCAACACTGATTACATTGTGTGAAGGCCAATCAAAGGGGAAAATGACGAGAGCAGTCATGTTGGACACACACAATGCACAAATGGCAGCGGTCAGATGATGGAGGAGAGACATTTTAAAGACGCATTTTGGAATACGGGTCAGATGTATGGGGAACTCTCTCACAGCCGCCATACCACACGGTACATCACACGGAAACAAGTCTGTGATATCTGAGTGAATTTGTTTCCATAAGTGAGGTGAAATATCAGCTTCTTTTGCTAAATGATCATCAATTTATCAGCATCAGAAATCTTTTACTGAAATTAAATTGGGACGATACAGCTGCTCTTACATAAAAGCATAAAGAATAAAAGAAAAATACAAATAGAAAGCAGTATGTAACATGTAAAATATGTGCATAATGCTACAATATATAGCACAATAAACAAAAAGTAAACAATAACGAATGCTGTAAGTTGGAAAAAATTATGAAACGAGCAGCAGCAACTTCAACATGCTGCATTCACGGACATTACAGTGATCCTGTGTCCTAATTTCATGCAATATTGCATTCATTCAGTTCATTGCATTATATTAGATTTTTAAGATATTAAGACATAAACAGATAAAACATATTTAATTTTTAAACAGATTAAAGGTGCTTTAAAGGTAGGGTTTGTAAATATTTTAGGAAACACTTTTTGTTATATTAGTTAAACTTTTCATTACATCCTGATAGCATCAATAAATCAAATGCTTTGACAAAAAGGGAAAAAAAAAGTCTGTGGCTGTCGCAGGACTGTAGTAAACCCGTCCAGTCGTTTCATTCAGGCCGAATGAAACGACTGGACGGCTACCTGCCCGTGCACACCTCAGGACAGAGAAGTGACTCTGGCTCAGGGCTTCCTTCTTCTCAGAAGACCATAGTTATGAACAATTAAGAAGTTTTTGTGTTGCCTCATTGACATTGACAATTTTAGCTCAAGGTCAGCCCACTAAGCTTTCAGCTGTCTTTATCTGCATATGGAGTTTACTCATTTTGTCACGAGACTGCAGATTTTTGGTGATTCTGACCACTTTTGATTTCTTGTCCATTTTGTCTTTAAAGCTGCTAGCTTGACAGCTGTGAGTATTAATAGCCATGTTCGCCATTCACAATCATTATGATATGTTTGTGTTCATAATAATAATTTTGGGAGAGTTGCTTTGGAGGGAGGCCTGAAGCGACGGACTGTCAGTGTTGCAGACTGGGTGACTTTCTCAATATATTTAGGAAATTTTGGAGCTAGTGCTGCTAATGCTGTTAGCTACTTTCATTGGAAAAGAGTTGGCAACACTGGGCTCGTTTTTTAGGTTGGATGATTTTTGAAAATGTACTCTTGCTGGTTTCTGAAGATCACCGACCCTGCCTTTAGACGTTACACCCTGCAGGACATCATGTGCAAGTTTTGTAACCGTTTAGGAAACAAATCCTGAGGATCCTCTGACTCTGTTCTCTTATACGAGCCACCTTAAACTTATTTCTGCCATCTTAAGTTATTTGTTGGTGTTATGATTGTTAACTATATCTCAACTTCAATTACTTCCCCCTAAAAGTAAGACATTTAAAGGGTCGGTTCACCAGAATAACAAAAAACCCCATCATTTTCTCAGTTACCTCTAGTAGTGCAATAAGGACTCATATGTACAATTATATCATCTGCTCAAATCATAGTAACTGGACAATTATTTATTGATATGATGGACATATTTCTGGCTTTACTTTTCTATTATGTATATACTAATTTATTTTATTTGTATTAATACTGTTTTTTAAATCTATTCTTCTTGTCTTTTATTGCACTATCCATTTGCTGCTGTAATGTGTGAATTTCCCCACTGTGGGACCAATAAAGGAATATCTTATCTTATCTTATCTTATCTTAGTATCTAGACATGCAGCTAGTTTGGGTTTTATTTGTCCAGGTTTTGATATAAACGCATCAGTACATTTAAAACAAAGTGCTTGTCAGATCATCAAATGTCTGAAACCTTTCAATGTTGGGTTTTGCAGCCTGCGCCGACAATCTGACGAGCATGCCCACTTCATGCAGTGATTAGCCAGCTGTGCGCTAAGCTACATGTCTATCAGATCCGACGAGGACGCTACGGGACGTGCTGCTCAACAATCCACCAAAATCTACCTCTGAAAACATTTTGGGCCAGTAATAAGCTACGCGACTGTTGACTGGTTTCATTTTAGAACTATATTGCCTCACACAGCTCGGTCCAAGTTTCATGAAGGGGGAACGTTGCACTGGATGGGCTCTTTTGCATAAACTTGAAATTGAAACTTTATGCAAATACAGCCCCCCTCCAACTCACAGCAACATTCCCACCATGCACTGGGCAACTGCTTCTCCTGCTTTCTATAGGAAATGAATAGGAAGTGCTGAGATGCCGTCTGTCACTGGATCTGGTGGAAATGTGCCACGAGATAGGAACGTCTTCAAGCTCTCATCTTTACAGAGTAAGTCCATGAATGTCTTAAAGCCTGAAAATGTGCGCTGTTCACTCCGTTTGTACCATTCATCGTGTCTCAATGATGGCAGACTTTTTGGCCTCGGTCAGAACAGTTGTAAGCACTTTGGCCTTCAAACATAGATGGACGTTACCTTGTACGAACTGGTTTGTTGTGAGCACACCCAGGCCTTAACCATCTCTGATTTCTACGACTCCAATTAAAATGGAAATGATTGAATATTTAAAGTTTATGGTGCGCACAGCATTAAACAGTGACACTGAAGACGTTCAACTGGAGTGCATCTTTCAAGTAACAAATGTATTAATAACCCACAGACCTCAATATGAACACTTTAAATCGTGTCAAAAGTGAATATTTTCTCATTTCTTTACTCCTCTGTGATAGTAAACTGAATATCTTTGGATTGTGAACAAAACAAGACATTTGAGGACGTCATCTTGGACTTTGAGAAACGCTGATTGATATTTGTCACTATTTTCTGACATTTTATAGACCAAACAACTAATGGATTAACTGAGAAAATAATCAACAGATTTATCAACAATGAAAATAATTGTGAGTTGCAGCCTCCGTTCTGAGAAACAGGAATGCAAGAGGTGTTAATGTAGTTTTTAGTTTTAAAAATCCTCTCACTTCCATTTTATTTTGGTTGAGGTAGAAATCTCAAAGATTTGAGAACTTGGGCAAATAAAACCAAAACTAAATATGCGACAATGTACCTCTGGATGAAAGTGAGAAAAATGTACTTTATCTGAAATCTGGAGCTGTGATTCTGAATGATACCTGGGCCAACACAGAGTTATGGAAATGTGCATGTGCAATAAACAACCTTCACTGCCACTACCGAGGAAGTTACAACAGATCATTTGATTATATTTCCTTACTGCCACATCTCAGGCGTTTGTTGAGTCCGTTATTCGTTCAGATGGAGATTCTGAAGCAGGTGAGACTCCAAACACCCAAGAAATGTTTTTTACAGAGACGCAAAACACACAATGACGCCACATAAATACAGAGTCAGGGGCCAAATGACAGAAACACATGGCTGTGACACTCTCTTTGACTCTTTGTCCAGTCCCTTCCTCTCTGTTGGAGGACAATGATGAGGATTGTGACGATGATGATGATGATGATGATGATGATGATGATGGTAATGATAACAAGTACTGGCTGTTCTGTCATCCCTTCACTAAAACTAAGTCTCTTTGCTATGTGAACGATGCAACGAAGGGTTTTAAAAGCCAAAATTTCCGTCACACACACACACACACACACACACACACACACACACACACACACACACACACAATATCTGCTACCTACATATCAGGAATCGTTTCGATCATGTGCCTCACAGGAACCACAGAGGGTGTTTGGCCTCAAATGCATCCCAAATGGGAATCAGTGTGTGCGTCTACTATGTTTGTGTGTGTGTGTGTGTGTGTGTGTGTGTGTGTGTGTGTGCGTGCCCATTCATGTGTGGGAGGGCTGCTAGAACAGGGGATTTTTTGTGTCGGGGAAGAGAGAGGCTTGGGCACTTCATCTTCTCTTGTGTGCTCTGCCAAAAAGGGCAGAGGTCAAAAGTCAGGGCGATTGGAGAATTCCGCGCTGCATGCCGACAGATCGGGTTTCAAGGGTGGGGGAGGGTTGTGGATCGCCCTAGAGGGATAGGTGCTCGCATATGTGTGTGCGTGAGTTCATATATACATGTAGGTGCAGGGTGAGCGTGCACGTGCTTGCCCAGCGCGTGCACAAATGCGTGTTTAAGCGTGAGCTTGTTCAGGCAGCCCGACATCTTTTTGCAGCTTTAGCGCTCAGAGCATTTGGAACTTTCTCTTGATGTTTACGGCTCTGTGGGAGTCATCTGGAGGAGTCACCCATCATACTGCAACACCTAAACTCCCCTGACCTCCATGTCACGTCGTCCGCAGTTGAAAGACATCTATTCCAAAAATGCTTTAGATCCATTTTGGGCCGTTTGTCTGGAGCTCTGAAACCTGTCATGATTTGTAAAACACGAAGTAAGGTGTCAGATAATAGTCAGAGTTTTCTTAGTACATCACTCATATTATTTGCAGTGTCGGTTTTTAATCGTTCTTGTTCAGATGAAGCACTTTGATTGTTCGGATAATACTGTATTCTGCCTACTGGAGACAAAGTGAGTTTAAACAGGGCTGACGGATCAAAGCTTAGACCTCCTTAACAGCGCAGGAGGAGAGACGATAGACAGATCTTACTGCAGATTATGTCCCTTGAGTTGTTTCAGGACTGAAAATAGCTCAGCAGTTTAAATGAGGATAGATGAAATGTGTATTGTATTGGCTGTCAAAGTTAAAACATTACAAATTTGTTTTATCGACATTAACCTTGTCTCGAAGGAAACTAAATAATACTCCGAAATAACGCTAAATTTAGGGAAGGAAAAACTGGCATTGGCCATTTTCAAAGGGCTACCTTGACCTCTGACCTCCAGATGTGTGAATGTAAATGGGTTCTCTGGGTCCCCACCAGTCTCCCCTTTACAGACATGCCCACTTTCTGATAATCACAGTCAGTACCTGTGAGGTTTCTGGACAATAATGTTTTTAATTGATTTTCAATAATAAATACATACATACATTTGCATAAAGAGGCATATTTGTTCACTCCCATGTTGATAAGAGTATTAAATACTTGACAAATGTACCTTTTTAAAAAAATGTGTGATTAGTTAACAATTAACTATGGACAATCATGAGTTTAATTATAGTTAAATATAGTTAACTTTTTAGACAGATCACTGATTAAAGAGTCTCTTTTTAGCCAACTAAACCTTTAACAGCTCACTCAGTAAGAGTTTAAAGTGTCGACTCAACCACAATCAATCCAGTGAGACACATCCTGGGTTTAAACATTTAGCAGAAGGTACAGTCATTCAAGTGGTTTGAGATCCAAAGGAGTACAGACCTCAGCGACTAGCAGCTCCCATTGTGGCCTTTGTAACTGATCATTAACGAACATGTGCTCGGGGCCTCCGGTGGCTCCCGGGGAGCCCGGACTGATCACCACAGCTGTGTTTCTATTGTACTTACCCGCGGTGCCGAAAAATAACACAACACTCCAGCTCTGGCTATGTGCTGGAATTTATTGTGTTTACTTTCCAAAGCGTAAAGAAGCAAAGGTTGAAAAAAAAAGCGTCAGTGGTCCAGCACGTAGGAAACATTAAGGAGGATAACGAGAGCGCTTTTATGAAACCGAAAAACAGGGAGTGATTTATGTTGGCATGATGTAAACGTTTCTTTAGGGATGATAATGTGACATGAAAACTGAAGAGTAAAGGGAAGGCAGTGTGAAATCTGCAGGGAATGGCTTCACTAAGTGTTTCTCTGTTGAGATACTTAAATACAAAAGACAGATATTCAGTGACAGACAGATCTTTGAGACCTAAGATAAATTTCTAAAAGACACTTTTGATTTTTGATGCCATAGCACTTTGCAGCAGATCAATGAACTACAAAACACGCCTTAAAAAATGTCAAATGCTATACGTTACAATTAGCTCTTTGTCAGCTGTGTCAGTGTGACAAAGAAAACTGCCCGGCTCCCTCATGACACTTGCTTTGACTTATATTCTGTCTCACAATATGTGAATTGTGGATTTATGCCTTCGGCACTCTGCGGTTTTTGTGGTGGGCAGAGGAAGTGCCGTACTTTGACTGTGCAATGACAGCAGATTCAGAACAAGAAGTCCTCTCTTCGTTTGCTGTTTTCAAGCGAAACCGGGGTCAAAGAATCGGTTAAATCGCACAGAGCAAATATTGTACTGTATGCAAGTAGTGTATGCAAATTCATTTAACCCCTTAACAAGCCAGCCGGTGGGCATCGGCCATTACAAACTCATACTGTGCTGCCAAATTGCACATTAAATTCTGCTGGAAATCTCAGAGTTTCCAAAAGTATGATGTATAAAATGATACATAAGGAATCAATTTGATTTGATTTAAAGGTGCAGCCATAATATGAGTCTTGAGTTTGAATTAAGGCTGTTTAGGGCAAATTAATCACACATTTTTTTATCTGTTCAAAATGTAAAATGTACCTTAAAGGGAGATTTGTCAAGTAAATTATTTAATACTCTAATTGGAGGGGCAAATGTGCTTGTTTTATGCAAATGTGTGTGTGTGTATATATATATATATATATATATATATATATATATATATATATATATATATATATATATATATATATATATTTTTAGAAACTGGATATTTTTATTTTTTATTGTACACAGATGTGGCAAGCATTAATTGGGCTTTACTGCACATCCAGTAACTCACAGAAAATACAGTCAAAGTTGAAGCAACAGTGGCGATAAGCCCTCAACTTTTAGTCTCTGGTATAAGCCCAGCTTCAAAATGCTGGATCCTACATTTCCCATAATGCAACAATAGGGTCTTTAATTAGACCTTTCGTGCTTTTAAAATAACATCTCCACACCCCTAGTTCATAACTCGTTAACTTGTCTCAAAGGTCTGTACTACGAAGCAGGATTTGTGGTTAGTGAGGTAACTTCAGAGTTAACTCTGGGTCTTCAGTCCTAGATGGTGGTTCACTTCTTACAGGGGTAGGTCACCATGGTACCTTATGTTGAACACCTAACCTGCTTAATAAGGTTAGAAATAAGAGATCAACTCATATAAAAGCACTGACCAATCAGAGCTCGGTGTGCAGATCGTGTGATAATATTACACAAATATGAAGACGTTACAGTCATAATCCAGACTAAAATCAACACAGTTTAAACTGACAAATGCAGGAATCAGAGCTGGCTGTATGCTGTGGGTGCTTACCGCTGTGAATTATGTTTTTAAATTTATTTTTTAATTTCTCTCCAGTCCATTTCACACCACTGGAGTCAGATCACACACTCCACAGCATTTTCAAAGGGCATGATTCCCTTTAATCTGGGCATAAATTACATTCTGGAAGATTATTATAGTATCACTGTCCCATCTAGAAGACTATGTCTGATTTTTGAGTATTCCGTTATATCAATAAATCTATCGATTTACGCATTTACACATCTGCATTTTCTTCATTTGCTAGCTGTCCTTCCTGCATTTGACAACTTCAACTGTGTAACTTTTAGTCTGGATTATATGTTTAACTTTGTTTGTCTAATATTATATTGATGTTAGAGTTAGTTACGGCAGACCACAAGAAGATACCCAGGATATACTGAACTTGCCTCATAGTACAGGCCTCTGGACTAATTCATGATAACCCTGACTGTTATTTTTATCAGGCTTTAGAAAGCTCCTCCAGAGCCCAGTCTGGTCTCACTCCCAGGACATAGTAGCCCTCAGCGTCTTGATGCCGATGCACAAGGGAACCTTAAGCATACGGGGCTTTCAAGGAACTAGCAACGGAAGTAGTATGAAGAGCAAGGAGAGGGTGAAGCGCTGGTAGATGGGTCAGACAAGCACCAAAAGTTGAGTTATTTTTACCGATGACATTATGTCGAGTGACTGAGTCATATAACATTATGTCTGTAGCTTAAGTTACGTAACAAGTGTACATGTTTTAAACCAAACTGTAATGCTTTTTCTAACCTTAACCAACTAGCTTTGTCGCCTAAATCTAACCATGACCATTTCACAGTGTCACCCGTGTGTCGCCATGTCAACCACGTGCAAACCTTCTGCATCAGGATACTACACAAACTGTATGATGAGTGAGATCACATTGCAGAGCCATAGAAGTCGTTAGACTACTGTTTTCAACAGTATAGTAGTACCAATTAGTGTTGTCAAAAATATCAAAGTACTGATACATATCAATACTGAATATCTGAAATGGTTTCAATACTCTTCCACAGTATCGATACACATTCCCTCCAATAGCAAGTTGAAGCACACACTGCTATTAATCTTTTAAAATAAATAAAAAAATGTATGTTCTTAATGTTTTTCCTGTGCTATCATATAACGATATATTTTTAAGTGCGATACTAGTAATAACCATGACAGTAAACTGGCCTTTATGTGTAAAAGTGGTGGAGTGTGCATTTAAGGGGAAACAAAAGGGAAAAACTTTATGTTAAGGGGTTTAAAATTCTTTACTCAACTGATATTTAAAGTTCACAGATCTGAAGGTTTTGCCTCCTGCAGCCTAAGATATTAAAACAAAATACATCACACACTGGCCAATATTTATTTATGTGCATGATCTGTATGTATGATATGACCTGTGTGTAAATGTATATTTATGACTTCCACGATCACAGTCTCCAGCAGTTTTACACTTCTAAAACTAGCAGGGCTTTTATTTCACACTTACTACTGCTCTGCTGCACCGCATGCTCACACAGCACCTGCTCATGTTCAAACGCAGGAACATGTTATCCACTCACACGCTCATCCACACCTCACTGCCTTCACTTCCTCTGCTATATGGCGAAGGTGTCACTTTTAAAAACGCCAATACTCTCAAGTCTTTTTACAGTATCAGATCCTTTACTGCCCCTTTCATACTTCGCTGTAGTTTTTTTTTTTTTTTTTGCCAGGGATCATGAAAGAGTGCAAACGAGTCATTGATGGATCGGATGGAGCAGTCTAAACGTGGGGCTTGACCTCCGCCCCCCTCTTCTTCCACTCCCTGGGCTGTTTGAGCAGAGCGTTCGGATCAGGACCGACTCTCAGGCTCTAATGGAGGCAACGCTGGCTCGTATCTTTGATGCTGAGCCCGTTAACAATGCGTCCTTTCTGTGACTGGGTAAGAATTGGCCAGCAGGGTTCCTGCGAGAGGGGGAAAATGTAAACGGGGGATTAGCCGGACTAATGGCCCCAACTTGTCGTTGATGTTAATTAGCGTTAATTAGGACCCCCTTCATTTAGCAGGTCGGACTGAAACGGCGAGGCGAGCTGCTGGTGTTTTTGCAAAAGTCCTGGATCATGTTTGGGCACAAGATTTCTCACGCACGCCTTTTCACACTCCAAGCCAGAGCACTTTCTCGTTATTTCAGCATCTCGTTGGCGCTCGCACTCGGACGCTGACGGCTTCCTTCTGTTTGTTCTTGTTCTTGCTTGTTGTCAGAGGCCATTTGCCCTCACCACAATGACTCCCTTTCACTGGGTTTGATCTTTGCAGTCATTCAGCCTCCTCTTTCTGCTGGTGAAGAGGAGAAACCACCATTCCACCTCAACTCTTTGGACAGCCCTACAGCCAACCATACCCCCTCCCCCTCTGTGTGTGTGTGTCCAGTGATCCAGGGGAATGACAGCGGTAGGATTTAGGATCTTTTTTTTGCTTCCAAGGTTCCTCCACTGAGACATAATCAGCCACTTTGTTGGCTCGGTTAACCCCGTATTGTCCCGGAGGCCCCTTAGAGCTCCGATGCCATTCAGCTTGCTAGTATCTCCCCCCTCTGCTTGAGGTGGCAGCTTTGTGCAACACATACATGTGCAAACACACATTCAGGAAACGGCCGACACTTACACATGCACACAAACACAGAGTGGGAATGTCCTGCACGCTACCTGAGGCTTGTTTTTACTTTGACATGCACGGCCACCCCTTCCAAAGGGCTGGCTCTCAGGCTCGACGTCCCAGCAGGATTCAGCGGTGTGAAATGGGGGGCCCGCAGCTTGCTGCTGGAGTTAAGAGAGAAGAAGGGGGGGGACTCTTCGCTCTGGCCAACACCTGGTATCACTTTATTAACCCTCGGCTGTCTTGACCCCTGAGAGCCAAGGAACAGCAGGGCCAAAGGGGGCCGCAAGGGAGTGAGAGGTGGGGGGTGGAAGAGGAGAAGGGGGTGCTAGGGGTGTATGTACGTCACCGCACGGCCTTTGAAGGGGGAAGCGATGCCCCCTCATCGGAGCCCCTGCGATGACTTTACCAGTACTGTGACCCCCCTTGACCCTGACACCCCCCTCTGCCCAACCCCAAATCACAACCCTCTCTCCCTGCAGCTGCTGGTTCCCATTGGCCCGCCGCAGGCTGCTGTGGCGGAGGGGAAGAAGGAATGGACGGAGAGGAGAGCGAAGGAAAGAAGGGAGAAGGAGCAGCGAGAAGGGGGCTGAGCAAAAGGTCAACTGTTGGTCAGAGGTTTTTATTGGGAGTGCGGGAGGGAGGGAGCGGGAGTGGGAGTATGCGTTAAAGACCACCGTCTGAGATTTTAACTGCAGGGAGGGGAATTTGGCCTTTTTCCACCTCTACACACATTTAGTAGTTAGAGGACTGACTCTGAGCGGACCTGTGTGCTAGCGGCCCAACACTGAAGCACAGAGAAGTGACGCCCCTGGGCCCTGCAGGGTCATCTCAATGTCAACAGCCTCAGTGAATGATTTTGGTCGGATGGACTGTATACTGCATGTTGACTGGTGCTGCACGGCAACCAGACAGCAAAGTTGAGAGAAGATCCTCACGTCACATGCATTGCTTATTCAGGGTATTGAAGATCTCTCGGGTCATGTAATTACCGTCGGATGGTAGGCCTGTGGAAATTCCATCAGAGGGACGTCATACTGGAGGATTAGCGCTGATCCAATCAGAGGTTACGATCGGTGCGAGGCAACTCTAAAAACCCTATATGATCCTCTGATTAGTTGCTGGCACAGTCACTAGGGATTCATGATCCACAAATAGAACCTGTAGGAACAAGTTAGCTCCTCTGACCTTTCATCGAAATCACCATCAAGATGCTTGCTGACCAGTTGTCAATCTCACCTGTACTTCAGAAAACCGATGCACTTTTACAGTCAAAGAGAGGAGAGCAGGGCTGCAGCACAAACTTTAAATTCCACATTATTTTTCTAATTAATTTATAAATTGATTTGTGGAAACTGGCTAGTTTCCAAGGTCATCAGGTCGCTTATTTTATTCTCGCCTGCAGCCCAAACACAAAGATATTTAATGCCCCCCCCTCCTTTGCTGAAAAATGTTTTTTTTTTTTTTTTTTTTGGTCATTGTTATGTAATTTGGATGTTTGACCTTCACTGTGCAGATTGATGTGCAGTTTGACACTAGAGCGCTGTTTCGTTTGTTGACTCTTACCCACAGTAAATCGGAGTTGAAGACGTGGATGTAGAAACGTAGTTTTGTGACATCACAACTGGCCTGGAGGCAAATGGCGGTTAAGCAGGAGACATCTCGTGTTAAATAATTAAAATACATACGACCTATTTATACATATTCATACAGCAATTAATAACAACAGTTTGTTTATACCTTATGACAAGTTATTCCTCCTTTCTTACAAATGTCTGTCAATTTCTACTGCAGTCTTTTCAAAATAAAAGTTTGTCTTCAAAAGAAACAAGTTAGATTTAGGTAAGAAAACCATTTAGTTAGGTTTAGGAAAATATCGTGGTTTAGGTTAAAATGGCTCGTATAGAAGTTGCCTGACAAATAAATCAGTGCTGACTTCTGGTTTCACATGAGGTACAAACACCCAACCAATCCACTACACAAAGATAGTTGCTAGTATATTCTTCCTGGTGCTCAAGTACGGGGATTACATACAGGGGGATATACTGTATATATGCATATATAAATGAATTACAATACATTGCTTTAGCTACGAACGGTGTATGATGACAGCATGACTACATACAGTAGATAGATTATTGGAAAGGGAGAAAGAGTAGATGTGATTTTGAGAAGTTTTGACACAGATTATTTAAATGTCTTAAAATGTGTAGGAGGAAATTTTAATTTACAGTAATATAATACAGGGAAACCCTCACTGTGTATGTTTGGCTTTTTTGCTTGATATTTAACTTCATTACTATTTGGATGTTCAGCATCTATAATATATCCAGTGGTGGAAAGTAACTAAGTACATTTCTTCAAGTTCTTCAAAGTACTTGTGCCTGAGTATTTCCATTTTTTGCAACTTAACACTTCCACTTCACCTCATCTCAGAGGGAAGTATTAGTAGTTTTTACTCCACTACATTTGTCTGAGAGCTTTAGTTACTTTTTGTCTTTTTGATTACAGTTTGTCATCCCCTCCATGTCCAATGAAAACCAGACAAAATTCATTGTTTAAGCACAACAAAAATCAGACAAACTCAGGAGCCACTTGGAGATAAATGAAAACCCTCACTATCTCCAGTCTCTGTGCCCTGAACTCTCTTGTTACCTTGTCGCAACCTGAGCGCCCACAAACCTCTGAAAACACAAGTTCTCTCTCAGAGATAGAGGGACAGCAGTCGCCATGTTGAGCATCTCTCTGCATGGGTTAGCAGCTCGCAGATCGCTTTCTCTGGGTCGTGTTTGGGCATTCGTCCAGACTTCACTCCACGACCAGGAAGACATTGTGAAAAACAAGGTTATCTCCTGACTCAACCCCTGCAGTGCAGAGTCAACACTGTTCTGCTGCAGCTCGCCTCGACCGGCGAGTCACAAGGGCTCAGCCTTCAGCCAGGGTCCAGAGGTTAATTTATTGCCTGATCGCATAACCGCAGTTTGGAGTAAAAATGGCCGTAAACGTTGCATTATGACGGTGGAGGAAGGGTGGAGAATCAGTCTGCCTGCAGAGTACACCGCTTGGTTAAGTGCATTGGTCACAGTCTGAACGCCTGTTTATAATCAGGGCTGCTTGACCACAACTGACCAAACAGGGAATGAATTATGGATTCATGGTGAACTTTTTTTTTTTTTTTTTTTTGCATTGTTCATAGATAGATAGATCTCCCTCTTTCTCTTTCTGTACTTCTTCCTTTCCAACACAGTCTCATAACAGTCCCGAAATTTAATCTGTTTGATTCATGCACATAAACATCAATTTCCCCTTTTTTTGTGACACTCAGCATGACTTTCAAAATAAAAGTACTTAGGTTTAGGAATAGATCAACAAAACTACTTAGTTAGGTTTAGGAAAAGATCGTAGCTTGGGTTTAAATAACACCGTGTCGTAACATAAGTACCGATGTTGCGTATCAATCACTGGTCTCCTGGGCGAATATGTGGTGTTTTTTGACCCACCCATCCACTCCGACCTCCTCTCACTCTCTCTATACTCCCCTGGTTCACCATTACGTGGATTACGTATGAATTGATTCTGTGCTGACCATCATGAAAAAAAAGTGAAATTCACGTACACGAATCAATACATTCAAGTTTGTGACTATATCACACATTGCTGTGCAACTGGGTCGTCCTCTCCGTCTTCTTTCATCCTTCCTTCTCTGTCTCTCTTTCTCTCTTTAGGCATCTTTTTATGGAACTGACATTCCTGGAGTGGTCGAAACAGAAGCCCTTGTTTAGAGGCGAAACCCTCCCACCCTATCCCCTTTTTTCATCTTCCTAGTTTTGGAGCCCTGGGTCAAAGGTCGAGACCCCCTCCAGCTTCAGAGACATGTCAGGTCATGCAAGCCACATAGCATTCCCTGTATAGCCCCCGCCACGCCACCCTGCCTCCCCTTCACCCCAGCAAAAGGCCCGCTGCCTCTCAACAGTGACAAACCCCCTTACACAAGAGGTGTGAGAGTATGAGCGGCTGAGTAAGCGTGTGTGACATTTTGAGAGATAGTGAGTACTAGCAGTCACTTGAGGATTCTGCGGTGTTGAAGGTGGTTTTAGAGATGTTGTCTCGACTAAACTCTAACTCTAAAATTATATCTAAACACAATTTAAAGACAAAATGAGGGGTCTAACATGCATGATAGTAAAACATGTTAATGAAGATGTGAATTATTAATATTCTAGCTGATGGATTTCCTCCAGTAAAACAGATAAATAACTTTTTTCAGTGTTTTGACACTGGTTAAAGTAAATAAACATAAGTTGCTGGCTTGCAAAAATAAATTGGTGACATGTATTGATGATGTTTTTTTCTTAATGTGGGAAGGTTAGACATTTCCCTGTGTGAAATGATGAACTAAATCTGTCATCTGTCAGAATTGTAAGCTACGGTTCGCTGCCTTTGCGAAACACACACAAGCACTTCAATGAAATAATGCAAACATAGGAAATAAAAGACCATAAATTAAAGCAAAGCTGAATTAAAACTGTCAGGAAGTAATTAGGAAAACACCATAATTCCTCCAAATGGGGGCCAAAGTTGAACAGATAGCAAAATACGTGTTAAAATGAAAATAACCAATTTTGGGAGTGTATCGCTGCCATATGTTAAAGGTCACGAGACTCGGCGGGGCCTTCGCTCGTGTCCTCTTCGCTTAGTCAGCAAACGGAACCAGTATTGCGGTCCCACAAGGAACGACATGAAAAATGGGTTTGAGATGCACAAACAGGGCTGAGACGTAGTGCAGAGAAAAGGGTGACCCCTTCCAGCAGATAAACAAATAACTAAATAAATCCTTGGGACACTGGGGGTGAGGGAAGCTACCCCCGAGGGGTCAGAGCAGGAACAGATAAATCTCCCTTAAAGACGCCAATGCCTCGCCACAGTTAACCTCTTAATCAACCCCAATCGGCCAAAGGAAATGGCACTGACTTTCAAAAACTATCATCTGTGCCTGTGCAGTGAGTAAACACCCTCACACATTCACACTGTGTATATAAAATAAATGTACTCCTGCATAATGAGAATTTAATGACAACACGTTGTACAAAAAAGGAAATCGCCTGATACACGCCACTCACTTATTCACGATGTCTCTGTTTGTGTACACACACTCAAGCACACACACATTTCTTTGTAAAGTACAATTTACTTCCTCCTTGTCTGTCCATCAGCGAGCCTCTCTTGAGCAGTGCATCAGCGATTAACCTCCATGAGCATCCAGATAGTATCTGTTCACGGGTCATGCAAGACGTAAGACCTCCTAACAAACACCTCATTCTTAGCTTTGAATTTCTATTTCGGTGCCACGCTCGGGTTACATACCTGGTGGCCTGATGGCTCCTTTCCTCAATGGGATCATATGTAGCATCGGCTAAAGCGGAGCGTTGCATTGTGGGCTCGGGTGTGTTGTCAGGCTGTCCATAAATTAACAAGCAAACCAGTGGCCTCTGCATTTCCTAGGCCATCCGGTGCGGTCATGTTTACCACCCCTTGCCCCCACCCTGACACCCTCGTGTGTCAGAGCTTCACCGCACCAGTTGGTCCGGCCATCCATCACTGAGCATCAAAAACAAGCTGGCAAACTATTCTGTGCATTTGTTGAAGATGCTTTTAGGTGTGATAGTGCAAGGTTTAGACAAATCAGCGTGCGTCAGCTGACTCGGTCACAGAAAAGACGTTAAATTTGTTTTCTTCTCGCTGTCTGAACTCCCTGGAACACTTTTACGGTGCTATGTGACCTTGGACACCGTGTAAGCCTCGACGTAGGAGGAAACTTACAAGTGCTGTTTGACCCAGTGTGGCTGAGGTTATGATCTTCAGTTTGAAGCTTGAACGTGACTTCTGAAATTTAAATCTTCAAACATATATTTTCTGAAAAACCTTTCAAAGGATAGGCTCACATTTTCTTCAGGCCTAGCTTAAAACAAAGCCCATGTGCCCACATACGTACACTGACTGTGAGCTGCAGGTTTTGTCCCCCATCACTTCCATTGAAATCACATTCAGAGGTGATCTGTACGTAGCGTAGCCACACCAGAGAAAAATGGATCAGTATCACATTATAACAAGAAAAGTTTCTTTTTATACCAATATTCTATTTATCTTGTTATAACATGAAACTTTTCATGTTAAAACATTTCACATTTTAACAAAATAGGTGCTGATCACATTGTAATGGGATTTTTTTTGTTGCAAGTTATCAGGTTTTAACATGAAAGGTTTCATGTTACAACAAGATAAATAGTACATTGTTATAACAAGAAAAGCATCTTATTATGATGCCATAGGTTCGAGTGCCATAATAATGTGAAAAACAACTTTTTATAACAAACTTTTATAACAATATAGTATTTATCCTGAAACTTAGAACATGAAACTGTTCATGTTAAATCATAACTCACTCTTATAACATAAAACATAAAATTGTTAAAACATTTCACATTTAAAATAGAAGTGATGATTGTGTTATAAGATGTTTTATGTTATAACAATAAGTTATCTCATTTTAACATGAAAAGTTTGTTATAACTCCATAAGTTTGTATGTCGTAGTAATTGGAAAGTATGTGATTATAGCATGAAAAACATCTTGAAACAATTCTGGCAAAAAATTGAATCGAAGGCAACTGGACTTAGATTTGTCTTTGCCGTGATAACGTGTACAGTACGCTGCTGCAGATCTCTTCTCAGCTCCTCTGTCAAGGTACTTTTGGGCTTGTGAGTTTTGTTTTACGATATTGTAGGTTCATAAGTTTTTAACTGACACCTAAAATAGTAAAGTACTTTTATTCCAGGTGTCACTGTTGTAGCCTGTACTGTAAAATATAATCCCAAACAAATCAGATATAAAGCAGATACAGTGTCTTTTATTCAAACATTTGAACTTTACTTAATCAGAAGGAAAACATGGTTATACTAGAGTGGATGTAAAATATTTGTTCAAGCTTAATTGCACAAATAGTGACAGGCTCAACATGTTGACTATATCCAGTGGTGGAAAGTAACTAAGCACATTTATTCAAGTAGCCTATTGTACTTAAGTACAAATTTAAAGTTTGTGTGCTTTACTTGAGTATTTCCATTTTATGCAGCCTTATACTTTTACTCCATCTCAGAGGTAAATATTGTACTTTTTACTCCACTACATTTGTCTGGCAGCTTTAGGTACTTTTCAGATTTACTTTTCATCCCCTTACTGTCCAGTGAAAACCATGTATTTCCAGAGTTGGTGATTTTTAATTTGATTTTTTCCTGATAAATCTGAGGATGACGTGTTTCTTTAATGTGTTGAGAAATTTGTGCTTCAGCTAAAAAACTCCTTAAACTCTGTTGGATCAGCTGGAAAATGCATCGTAATAAAGCTGAAAACAGGGCTTTTTTTCTGACCATGAAAATTTGACTATTTAGAGATATGTGGTTCTCACAGGACAGTGACGCTACAAACATACGATGATCATGTAGAAAATGATGCTGCAGATAAAACCAACCAACAGGATATACAGGAGTTAAAAGTGGCTCAGTCTAAAACATCTAGCAGGAAACAGCAACATAATGCAGCAGTAATATCAATGCAGAAACATTATATATAATAGTAAACAACAACAACAGTGAACATTTTACTGCAGAATGGGTACTTTTACTCTTGTAAACTTTGCTGATAATACTTTTTATATAATACTGATAACAACTTTGATTTATCGGATCTGAATGCTGAAAATAACCAACACATTAAAGGTTTTCTCCTCACTGGATGTGGCTCCAAACAGATTTATTACTTATAAATGTAATTTAATATGTTATTGTGAAATAAATAAACAATCAATTAACACATACATGCCCGGGTAAGTATCGTCTTTATTGAGAGATTAATGGGTGGACATAACATACATTACTAAACCTGCAGTTGATCCTCATTTAATTAACCTCTTTCTGGTGAGATTCATCATAAGCCTCAGCTGTATAGAGTTACACTCTAATCATTAGGCCTCAAACCCTGCGGTGACTTGGTGGCTGGCCTGCAGCTCATGGACTCTCCTAATAGCGAGTCACTGGGCTAATTGGGAGACAGGTAAGGTTACATGTGACAGCAATTAAGCTGCTGGCAGGGCCAAGCTCGTGGCCTCGGGCGAGCCTGGCGCTGCATTCAGGGTCCGAAGTGAGGGTTTGTCTTTTTAGCGCTTTCTTTCTTTCCTTCTGTGGTGAGATGCAAAGTTGGGAATAATAGCAGTTCATTTTGACATTTTTTGTCTGTAGATATATACTGTTATGAAGTTCCCTTTGTGTCCAGCTGCTTTTGTTGCGTTCTGGTTGCACAAATTAAACCGGGAAATTCCCTATTTATCGGCCATTTCACTTTACTTTCCCCCTGTTTATTTACTTGTGTTATTTTTCTTAATATTATTAGTATTTTTCAAATTATTATTATTATTAAACGTGTGGCTTAATGGCAAAAAATACAACATGCAAGTGTCATGAACATATCTATTATTTATCATTAGGGAGTTTCATATTGGGAATAGGAGCAGATGGATAGATGGATGGATGGATGGATGGATGGATAGATAGCAGCGCGGGGGCGGTGGGACACTCGACCCCCTGGCTGCGGTGTTGTTGGGATTACCTTCACAGGATAAATCAAGAGCCTATCTGGGGGAATAATCAGGTCCCCGCTGCTCTCTGCGCAGAAAAAAACCCATTAGCGAACAACATTGTCACTGTTAATTACCGCAGTGGCCTTTTGTGCGCTGCCAGAGACTATATAACACAACAAACCGACAAAAACATCACTTTCCTGACTGGTAAACTATTTAGGGAGTTTTATGGCTTGGTGAGAAGTTTGGCACCTTTTGTTGTTGTGAGGAGCTGAGAGGGGTCTGAACCCGGAATATTTTAAATCTTCATTTATTTTTACGCCAGATTAGTTTTTGGCACAGTTTGAGCCATAACTTGGTTGGTTAAATACGTTTTTATACCAGTTAGAGGCCCCAGTGGGATTACATGCACTGACAGACTGAGGACAAGGCGGTGCTGCGTGGATGGTAAACTGTGACCTTCAGTTAGTCGATCAGAGGGCAAAACAATAAACACAACAGCAGAAAAGCCAATCCTAATTTTCAATTTATGTCATCAAATGTCCTTACAAAACCCGAGAATCAGACAGTCGTTTTTTTATATCGTAAAAATGTTTTATATCATATTAAAACACTAATAATAATATTTTATAAACACCAACTATAGTTTCTCTACAAAAATAGTTAATTTTCCTAATTTAAACTTCTTCACTCTTACTTATCCATAATTTATGAAAACAGAGGAACTTGAAATCCCGTCCCTTATTATTATGAAGATTTATGTAAAGTCGATATAAAAGATAAAACCGGTTCAATAGGATGTAGATGCAGCGTTAATAGTTCCCGGAGCTTATTTAAAGTTATTTCTAATTCCAGCATAGCAGCCGGTTTATTAGACCTGGTCAGGACGTTTTATTTTCAACGGGACACTGATGTAGTCCACTTTAAAGGACTTGTATCACAACAACCCTCCTGTCAGTCAGCCCGACCCTAATCGACCGCCGTCCAATCACAACGCTTCTTACTTTTTTTAACAGACTTTTGGAGCCAATCACGGCCGACCCTTCATGTCTCACCTCTCCCGCTGAGGGGAGGGGACGTGACCTTATATGGCAGTTATGACCTTATATGGAGCGCCTCCGGGGGCAGCCGTCCGAGGCAGCCTGCTGCTGACACTTTCCCCCAAATTGTAGCTTTGACTGTGAGAGACGGAGCAGACAGTCGGAGGGTGAAGCGATACGGGCGAGCTGCAAAAGATTGTCGCGCGCGTTAAGTGTCTCTGCTGAAGCCTCTCTCGCACGCACAGAAGATCACCGAGGACATTGAGACAGCGTGTTGGGTAAAGACCAGACGTCGCTCTCTAAAACCGCGCTGCGGCGCGCAGGAACGAGGGAAACCGGGATTGTCTCGGGACTGCGCTTTCATTCTGTCTCCAAGAGCTCGCTGGGACTAAACACATCCGTCACTGAACAGCATGAAATGCGGTCTTCCAGGACGCCGAACTGATCTTGAGTGAATCCAAACGCAGTCGGCTACTGAGCGGTGGATAGACTGGAGCGTCCGGCAGAGAGGCGAGACGTTTCCGCCGTCTTTCAGATTCTAGAGGTAAAGAAGTGAGATAGGCTTTTATTTTTACAGCCGACACGCCGGCTTATTGGACTGACTTTTCCAAGAGGTTCCACTCTGATGAACGACGTGTTTATGGATTGCTGCGCAGCTAGGAACACCGGGAGTTGTACGCTACGCGCTTATGCATCGATCATGTTGATACCTCGCTGTTGCTGTGAACTTTGATAGATGTTTGCAGAGAGAACTCCGTAAAATTACAAAAACGAATCCAATAAATACGCTCAGATAAGCTCAGACTGACCTCCTGAGGAAGTGGGAAGCGCCTTTTCTCCCTCCCACGTTTTTTCTCCCCCAAAACGTCAGGACGGATCTCTATCACTCAGTCTCTCCTTCTGTGATTTAAACAAAGACCAGTGTTTGGGGATAGCATGGCAATGGTAGTAAACCAGTGGCCAGAGAACATTTCTGCAGATCCGGGGTCTCAGCTCCAGATGTGCGGCCAGGAGCCCGGCGGGGCACCGGGAACCCCCAACGGTTCCACCCCGGGGAACGACGCACTTTCCGGGGACAAGATCCCCAACGTGGACTGCATGGTGTGCGGGGACAAGTCCAGTGGGAAGCATTACGGCCAGTTCACCTGCGAGGGATGCAAAAGCTTCTTTAAGCGCTCGGTGAGGCGGAACCTCTCGTACACCTGCCGGGGGAACCGAGACTGTCCCATAGACCAGCACCACCGGAACCAGTGTCAGTACTGCCGGCTGAAGAAGTGCCTCAAAGTCGGCATGAGAAGAGAGGGTAAGACCGTAGGTGTGTGACGGGTGTCAGTGTGAGGTTGTGGTACGTGAAACATTTGTTAATCGTGTTTCTGCGTGTGCTTAATGTTGCTCACTGAAATATCTTAACAGGCCGTTAAGTCTGGAAGTCAGCCGTTAAAGATTTTACTGTTTTAAAACATCGACTGAGGCTCAACTTCCCGGTGCTCTTTCACTTATTTTATTGATTTTCTAGAAACAATATTTGTAAAAAGCGCAGATCATCTCGTGTGCCAGGAAACATTTAAGGACACTGTGAAGATTTTGATTGGTAACCGTTATTTCACCACGTTGACTGTTTTTTTTCATGACATACTACTTGTAGTTTTTGTAATTTGCCCTCTCACGTGTCCAACTGAAAACGTGCCAGTGAGAGATTTTGTGCGTAAAATACGCGTCAAGTTGTGATGCCTGTTGATCTGATGTGCCAGGCAGTTTCTGTCCACAGTTGTTATGATGGGTAAATAATCAGTCACCACCTGCGGCAGCCACAATGCTTATTTCACATTCATTCACCACATCTTAACCAATTCACCCTGCTGGTGCGCCCAGTCCCGCATGTGAAATCCCTCCTTTGTCCCTCTGTTTTAATTATGCTGTTTGCTCACCGACACCCGGAGCCGCTAGAAGAGGATGCCGCTACATTTGTTGTATTGTGTTGGATTAACAACGGGTCAGTTGGTGCCAAAGGGGAGCAGTGGAAACGTGTTAGCGGAGAGGAGGGCTGCCCTTATTAATTATCATTCAGCAGCGTCACGAGAGAGGAGATGGTGCTTATTTTAAAATGTCTGAAACCAAAAGTCTTTCTCTAAACATCTGCGTCGGCAGCGTTACAGATGGGTTCACCTTGTTGTGTTTGTTAATGCACTCTGGATTACTGAACTCCGGCCATCATTTACAGACGCCTCTGATTTAGGAGACAGATCTTATGATCAAAAGGCAGCGAGAGCTTATAGAAATATTAGATTTTCCGTAATCTCTTTGGGAAATGAATAAAAACGGTAACACTATCGCTAATGGCGATCACTCACCTTAACGCAGGTGAGTCATAGGCAATAACGCTATGAGTGTCTTCTGAGTGCAAACTGCGCCCGCTTATCCCCCAAAATTTAGTGTTTAATGAAGATTTTCGGTTTATTTTCCCTCTCAAAGGACAGAATAATGTCAGCTGCAGCATCCCAGTCAGCTCTGTTGCTCAAGGACACCTCGGCAGTAGATGTTGAAGGACACATAGTGCCTCAATGACCCCGCTCTCTTTGTTTTCTGAGCCAAAATGTAAATACGCAGCCCGACAGTGGAAATACCCGTCCTTCTTAAAGCCGGAGATGATCCCTCAAAGGTTCCCACTAGTGCACTGCTATGGCTCTCTGACTGTGTGTGTGTGTGTGTGTGTGTGTGTGTGTGTGTGTGTGTGTGTGTGTGTGTGTGTGTGTGTGTGTGTGTGTGTGTGTGTGTGTGTGTGTGTGTGACACTGTACACAGTCTTACCTCATGTAAAATACCCGCGAGCCACACCGCCTCTGCGGTGCTATCTGGGTGAACCAGAGGAAATCGCCTGACGCAGAGCAGCCACTTTACTGCAAAACATTTCTGATTCAGTCTGGTAATTAAAGATAAACTGCAACAACAAACAGGCGACAAATATGAGTGGAGGAGGATTTCTTTTCTGCGCAAATCATCTTGTCTTATTTTAGAGATACATTAACACAATGTATCCGAAAAAACATTGCGCACAAAATAAAAAATATTTATATCACTTCTTGTTGCAAATATTTAACTCTACAAAGTAAAAAAAAAAAAAAAAAACGTTTCTAGCCTTCAGTCCAATTAGTTAAAAGTTTAGTGAAAACTGTCATTTTTGCAGAGCCGACCTTTCAGCCTTGAATGCTTCGTGTTGTTGAGACATGAGTTGTCTTTTGCGCCTGGAGAATCGCACGAAAATAAACCGGTCTTGCTGTTTAGGTGAAGAGTCTACATTGCAAAAAGTATTCATCTTAAATAATGTAGCGCCTTAAAATAAGTGAAATGTTTCCAGTTGGCAGGAAATATTTGTCTATTTAGTTTGCGATAATTCCAGTTTATTTTAAAAGGTGCATTGAAATAAAACCAGAAAATTCTTCAGTTGTTTTTAGAAATAATAAGGTTTTAAGACTCATTATCTGCTCATTATCTTTTTGCAGTGCTGGCTTATAATTGTGCGCAAAAGGCTTAAATGTGGAGCAGGTCAACTTACATTGGCTGAGCTCGTCTGTTGGTGCATTTGAGGTCAGCGGGATTAAACAGTGTCCTTAAATCCTCTTTGTGGCTGACTTCTGTTCATCAGCAGTCATTTGTCTACTGCGGACACAATTTTGTTGGCATACATGAGCTGTCCGTCAATTTGGATTTTTTGGGGAATTTATTGTCATATATTGTGTTAAATAAGAAAATAGTGATCATAATGAATTATAAATTTTGTGCATGAATTAAGTAAACCACAGACATTTAATTGTCCTTTAGTTGTTTCATCTCAACTCCCCTTATTTAAATGAAGTAAAAGTCACAACAAAGACATATCTAAACATTTGTGAAATATTAATGAACATTTGAAATAAAATCCTGGCATCATTATTTTATTGTAACATCTGGAGTAAATGAAACACTGCTGCCTAAAATCCAAACTGAATAGTGACAGGACTGTTAGAGCACACAGCCGCTGTCGTCCTCCCAGAGGACATAAGTCATGTTTCCTCTGCATTATTCAACAGGTTCACCTAAGGTTGTCAAGGGGAGGCAGTGTTTATTTTCAGTTATGATCCAGGTGAAATATACATGTGATATTTACATTTTACATCTTCAACAATATGTGACAGTTGTGAAAAGGTAACACTGAAATAAAGCAGATGTTTACAAGTTAAAATGCATGTTGTAGCTAAAAGAGTTTAGCTCAGTTCATATAGCATTAATCATTTAAAAAGCTTTTCACTGACTTTGAAATGTGCTCATATAGTTCATAATGTGCTTCACATCTCAAGTATAAAAAGTGTGAGGGAAGGTGCTGGTGGGTGGAACAAGTTATATGAATGTGTTGACCGGTTTATTCACAAATGAAGTATGGCAGGCTACGTAAAGATGATGTAACTCCACCATTTACTCATACAGGAAATCAGCAAAGTTTGATGTCTGTTATAAAAGAAATGACAACAGTGTTTGCTATCACTAACAGTGCTGCATGACTTCTCTGTTTAGGCTGACTTAATATTTATCTTCCTGAGAAGACGACATGCTAAAAGTTTCATGAGTAGACCGCATCAGATTTAGAACTACTTCGCTTAGTTTCATGTTTCTTTTTTCCCCAAAGGAGGACGTTTGACCTCTTTCTGTGCAGAACATAATATCATTTGTTGGGGACTTTTATCCAGAGCACCTTTCAGCAAACATATCTGTTCTGGCCTCAGTGGGAATCAAACCTATGAAAAAAACCAACCTTGGCAGCATTAATGTCATTGTCTCTCTCTCAGCTACACAGAGCTTCTTCTTGTTTCTCTGTCAGCACAGTTTCTAGGTTGAATAGGAAGCGGAGAGGCAAAGAGAATCAGCCTGACAGTTCCTTTGAATGTTTTAATTTTGAAGCAGCCCACAAGGACGAGCCACTGACTTCACTGAGAACACGTGCGCTAGTTTGCTGCTCTGATTAATGCACACCTACACAACAATAATGTCTTGTCTGTTGTCTTGAATCAGACACCTGGGCAGCTACGAGCACACACACGGTTAGTAGTGATAGTAAATAGTCTCAGCATCCATTTGTGTCACAGGAATCGGTAAAACCCACATTCAGCGTGCGCAGTGGGAAGGCTGCTGCCTCCTCTCACCCATAGTGCACTCTGACAAAATACCAACAGCAGCGGAAAATATAGGTCAACCCAAACTAAAACATTAATAACAGACAAGTCAAAGTCCAAATGTGTGAACTGGCTGGGATATCTCCAGCAAGTAAATAGCCCACTCCAGTCTAACAGGCAGGGTGTATTGACTAATACATACCCCAAAAACACTGCAGTCTGGCCTCCTTTTGGCTCTGAAAAACTTATCCCAGTAACTAAGCTATTGACAGATTCAAATACTTAACCCCTGTCACCACGCTTGTAGTCGTTATCAGAGGCCTCTCAGAGGAAAATGGCTCCCATTCACATATCGGTCAGTACAGCCCAGCGTCCATTAAAGTGATACACTGGAGCTGTGACGTTATCTCCAAGGCTAACTTTAATATTACAGAATAGATGAACGATGCTGTCTTTTAATGCTTTTGGATGCATCAAGGTGATGAGACTTCACGTCGCAGTATACACATAATGACCTCCTCCCTCTAAAGTGCTCCAGGGATGATGTATTTTTGTAGGCCAACCAGGAAGTTAGCATCGCCCTGGGTTCCCTCGGCAAAAAGCCGACGGGATTTTAACACTGGATTATTGCAAAAAATATAAGCTCTGTGTGAATGCAATCACCAGAAGTAAAAAGCTAACGCCAGGCTGTAAACAAACTACACCACGGTCACATTAACCCTAGAACACTAACGTTAAAATAAGTCACACCATCACTAATGTTGGGTATATTTTACCCAATACAATATCCTTGATAAAAAGCAGTTTTATCAATTCGGGTAAATTCCACCCGTAAAATATGTTACTCTCTATCACTAAAGTCGGGTGAAAATCACCCGAACGCATGCCTCTTGAAAAAACCATAGATGGGAGGAGGGAAACAAACATACAATTAATAACATCAGTAAGCAGCCTGAAGCTACCCAAGGACCCATGAAACTCAGACAATGGCAACACAATGAAAATCACATAACAAAATTGTGGGGTGAAAATCACCCGACGTTAGTGTTCTAGGGTTAATGTGACTGTACACAGCGAGGCTGTAAAGGAGGACGAGTCAGCGCAATGATGTTTAGTAGCCACTTGTTAGCAACCACCTTTTTTAAGACATGTGAAAGCTTCAGAATTCACTGATGAATTTTATATTGTAGAGTAAGATGTTGAAATGACTTCAGTTTGTGTTAACCACAGACCTTATTTCAGGCATCTAACTAAAAAAAAAAAACATTTAAAAGTGTTTTTATTGGTTTTCCGACTCTTTATAGACTATATCTTTCTGCACAGCCTGCTGTGTATGACAGAAGTCATGTGACCCTCTCAGGTGCATGAATTCAATCACTTAAACAAACTCTGGACTGTTGTGCTTGAGACTTGAAGTAGCTCAACCTGTTTTTGCGTGTCACTCGGGTCACTTGTAACACACATATGAGAGGGAGGCACCGAATTTACTGGTAACATTTAAGCCTCAACGATGCGTCTCCAGGCTGCCACACATTTGTTCTCTAATACAGCGCTATGGGGGAATCCATGCGCATTTATAATTTAGGCATCTTGTTGATGATCTTACACACACTCGCTCAGTGGGAGTGCAGCAGTAATAATGACAGATGAAGAAGAAGACACAGCTTTTCCTGTTTGTCCCTGTTTGGAGTAAGCAGTTTTATGTCAGCATTTTAGCTAACATGGGATATTGGCCTGTCGTTAGGGGTGGAACAATACAATATTATCACAATACCAGTCACCATATGATCTTATTGTGATTTTAAAAGTATTGTGATAAGATATATTGTGATTTATTAACTTTTTTCAACCGCAAATTATGCAGTTTGTCAACATCTGTTTTATCTAATATGATACAGATTTATGAAAAACCACTTCAATCATTTTTATTCAGTCAGTTCAATCAGTTTTATTCAGTCAGTCAAGACTGGACAGACTGAACAACACTGTGATAAAAACATAAATGCTGCATCAAGTACCTGACAAACTGGACTGTTTGTATTAGAGCGTACATTGTATATAGTGTATATATATAGTTTGTAAACATATTTCTGTTTTTTGTGTGGACTTCTGTTGCAAAAAACAAAAGAATCATCCCTTCACCGTAAAACAGAAACACCTCTGAAATAGCTTGAAAACTTTGTGCTTCAGCTAAAACTGGCTGACGTGTAGGTTGGTCAGCAGCTCTCGTTTTTGGGTGGATGGTTTTAGATTTGAGCAACAGAATCAAAAACCTTCTAACTTCCACTGTATTAAACCAAAAATATATGAATGGCAAGGTACCGCTATGGATAAGTTGGAATTTGGGTGAACTGGCCCTTTAAATGTATTGCCCATCTTACTGTAAAAATAAGAAACTTTAACTTTATGCTCAAATGTCATCTCCAAACTCACAGAAAGCACATGAGCGTCGCTCTGCTGTGTGTTAAATAAAGAGCAGGTGTGTGTGTGTGTGTGTGTGTGTGTGTGTGTGTGTGTGTGTGTGTGTGTGTGTGTGTGTGTGTGTGTGTGTGTGTGTGTGTGTGTGTGTGTGTGTGTGTGTGTGTGTGTGTGTGTGTGTGTGTGTGTGTGTGTGTGTGTGTGTGTGTGTGTGTGTGTGTGTGTGTGTGTGTGTGTGTGTGTGTGTTTAAGTGTAAATAAGGACAGTGTGAATCAGAGTCACTGAGTTCGGGGTTAACTAATTAATTCAGGAACTGCCTCATCAAAGTCTGAGCGAGAGACTGAGGCAACGGCATCCACACACAGCAGAGCTACCAAACTTCGTCACGCAAAGCTCCTCTGCCCTCCACGTCTCTGTCTGTCTCGGTCTGTGTCACTGTTTTCCCTCTCGTTCCTGCACTGCCTCCGGTTCTTCTGCACTCGTTCTGTTGTGTCTGTCACGTTTCGCCGTATACCTCTCTGCTCTTTCATGTTCGACACTCAGCTGAGGGCAGTCTGTCGGCGTGCAGATGGCTTGTTAGGAAGGTTTTGTGAGAAGTAAATTTGTTATGAGCAACATCTTTGTATGAACTATTTCTTCCCTTTTTTAAATGAACAATTTTCAGCAGTCCCTACTGCAACATGAGCACCCTTTGTAAAGGCCACAATTCAGTCCGTCATTTATCCTCCAGTATCAACACTGCAGCATCATCTTTGAACACCTAAATCAATAATTCCAATATATTATTTCCATGGCCTTGGAAAGTTAATATTTGTGATACAAAAATGTCCAGGGCTTTTATTGTGAAAGGTAAGAACAGGTAGAATAAGATTTTCTGTCCTGGTTTGCGGAGCCTCCATAGGCGCAACTAGGGCTGGTGATAGTTTAAAAAAATTACAACAGCAGTACCAATACACGTACCCTTAAAATGATACTGATACCAATCGAGTACGTCATCTGATACCCATCATGCTCATGGAAGCTGTGTGTGTGTCCTGCTAGCTAGCTAATCGCCACCACACTGCACAGCGCTCACGCAGCGGTTACCACTGATAATGCCGTCCCCCGCCCCACGGTTTTGGGACCCTGTTGTCCTGGAACCATAATGGCCACCCTCCGGTTCCCCCTCACGGTAACTGTTAGCTCTGTCAGCACTTGTTGCCCCTGTTAACACTGTTGGTTGCTAGCCATCGGCTCAGATGTGAACCGTGTGAAGGCAGGCAGTACCGGCTATAAGGGCTGCAGCTGCTGCAGTAGTGGACCAATCACACATCGCAATAAATCCAACAACTGTTGTGATGATTGGCTGTGAACAAAAAAACATCTAAACATTTTTAGATGTTCACCAGCTAGTTACTATCCGTTACTGAGCGAGTTATGCACGGTGGGTTTTTAGAGCTTTTTCGAAAGAAGTGAGAGTGAATCAAGGCAGCAAAGTTTACTGACTTGAAAACCAAAACAAAAAGCTCTGTATAGTAGTTATGTGATCCATTGTTGATGTGAAAATACTGATTATAGCAGCTTTAATGGAGAACCATTTTGAAATGTGTTGTAAATGCTGAAAGCAACTAGTGTTTGGTTGAAGTTTAATGTGCATGAAATGTTTCTGTAGAATAAACAGAAGAAGAACTTGGTTTATCATGAGAGCTCGCCTTGCACAATAGCACACAGTGGGACAAATACTGTGGACCATGGACTCAACCAGACTGTGTGAAACTGCACTATCTGTACATATCACACCCTTTTCATAGAAATAAGTACAAAGTAATGTCTGTTATTGACATCCCAGTGACCCCTATAGAGCATGCCCACCCGCTGTTTGATTGACAATTTACTGTGTATGTCAGTTTCAGAGCAGAGAGCAGGTATTCAGATGTCCTTTTCTGCTCAGTAACATCACGTTGTTTGTCTCTTTATCTCTAACTCTCTCTTGGTTTACACATTAGCTGCTCGCTGCCTCCTATCTGACTCTCTTTGGGAGCTTTGCCCTGCTGCAGATCAGTGACCTCGCAGGTCAAAGTTCAGGGCCAAAATAAAACTAGGAGAGCCACGGGGACGTCACCTCGGTGTCACATCACATGCTGCCCTCTGAACTGGTTTGCACCCATGTACATTACTTGCAGTGACACATGCTTATAGAATGATATATTTCTTTTATTTCCCAAGTGTTTCTGATAAAAGCAGATAAAATAAAACTTTTTTAGCTGTACACGTGTTTTGATATTTTGTTGATTGCAAGCTGTGTGGTGGAGAGAGGTTCATGCATGCTGTTTATTTTTTGCTCGCCAGTGCAAGCTTTAGAAATGGAAAATCTACTTATTAAACGCAACTGTCAGACTGAGCCAAATCTATAATGCGTCTGTGTTGCCCCGCCACTGTGACCTTTTAGTCCAAATGTTGATAGGCCTTAATTGTATTTAGCTGCTGTAATTCCACTAACAGTCTGACCCAGAGGCTAATCCAGGCCAGCCAGGCAGTGAACTGTGCTCTCTGCCAGCTGCCATTTGCTGAAGTGGCATTTTGAAAGTCACAGCTGAAATGTCCCATGGTGACTCTGTTTGCACGCACTGTCCTCCTCCTCCCTCATTCTCCTGCCCTCATTTCATATCCTACGTACCTACATGGGATGCTGTTTTGTTTTGGGTTTTAGGGATTTATTTTTAGTGCCCTCAGTTTGGTAACTGAATCATTTTGTTGACTAGGAAGAACGACTTTGTACATCATTAAGATTTCAAGCTTGTTGTCTGATGACAAGCTCAGTCAATTACATTGAGCTAAGCTGCGGTGCACCAATTAAAAAGCAGGAAACAGCTTATGGCAGACACCCAAATCTGACTTTACACTCCCATCCCCCTTTATTCTCCATCTCTCTGACCCTGCTTTCCTTTTTTGTCTTATCTTCAGGCATCAGTTTCTCTCTAATGTCATTTCTGTCTGTCTTGCTGCCCTCCTCTATGTCACAGTACTACATCTCTCTGTCTCTGCACTTGTCTCTCTATTTCACTGGATCTTTCCATAATCACCCCTCGCTCTCTTCTTTTCCTTTCTGTCTGCTCGGTCTCGTCCAGCCAGCTGTAGGCGAGGGGAAACAGAGAGCGATGTGTCTCAGTCAGAAGCGCTCAAGTGCTCTGCCTCTCAGCCACGAGTGACCCCGACAATGAGGCTTTTGAAAAGTCAAGTGGATCAAGTAGTTTCGCCACCATGTGCAGGATTAACCACGAATCAATATGAGAGCAGATTAATAGCTGTGAATTCGCATATCAGAGTCACAAGAGGCAGCAGGCTGGCAACAGGTCGAGGTATTTGTGGAACGTCATTTAGGAATTTGATATATTCCCCATGAAAGTCAAACTTGTTCAATGCGTTAGTGAGAATAAGAAGAGGAACCCAGGTTGTTTACCCCTGTAGAAAGGATTTTTTTAGATGACATTAACAAGCCAGGCCAGAGTGACAGTTTTAGGTTATGGAGGTGCTCTGACTGAGATATGGGCAGTCAGGGAAGAGTTTTTTGAGACTGTCCTCTCTGGGAACGCAACAGAATCGGTGCTTTCAGCAAGTGCCCAAAATGACACATGCTCAAGTTTAAGCCACAACGGCCTCCAGCAGCTGACTGTTGTCCCTCGTGAGCAAAAGAGGAAGTTGGGTGATGTTATTATAGAGCGGGAAAGGCCACATAGGGAGGCGGTCAGGATCCCCTCCCAACAAAACGTCAGATTCTGTTTCCCCCCGACAGTTGAAGTTAGTTTCTTTTAACCATGACCATGTCCGTAACCATGTGTATGTTATTGTAACCAGTGACCTAACCTTAACTCAGTACTTACTTTAACATAAACCACAATAATTCGCCAACTGTGACCATGGTGTTTCTGTGCCTAAACCTTACCCAGATGATAAAGCTGATTTATTTTTAGTAGGCCAGTCAATCACTCTAAATATTTATCCTGATTAATCGTGTGATTGTCCAGAGTTTATCATGATCAATCAAAATTAATTTTTTTATCTGTTCAAACTGTACCTTAAAGGGAGATTTGTTCAACAACACAAAATACTGACAAATATTGTCCAGAAAACCCTCACAGGTACAACATTTAGCATAAAAAATATGCTTCAGTCATAACATGGCAAACTGCAGCCCAACAGGCAACAACAGCTGTCAGTGTGTCAGAGTGCTGACTTGACTATGACTTGATCCAGACTGACTCCGATTATCATAAAGTGGGCATGTCTGTAAAGGGGAGACTGGTGGGGACCTGTAGGACCCACTGTCATTCACATATCTGGAGGTCAGAGGTCAAGGGACCCCTTTGAAAATGATCATGCCAGTTTGGAGTGTTCTTTGCGACAAGCTAGTATGACATGGTTGGCACCAACTGATCCCTTAGGTTTTCTCATTTTATATGATACCAGTATTTTCACACTAGCTTTAACAGTGAGTCTATAAAAGATCCATTGTTTAATTTGTTAAAGAAATTTGTGGCATCAAAACGAATCAGGTTTATTTGACATTCTAGGGAATGTTTCGGGAAGGCAAACAAATGAGGTCCTGTAGTACATAAAATGCTGTAATGTGTTTTAAAGGGCAGTTAGAAACAAGTACAGTATGTTTAATTTGGAGGACTTGTTGAGTTTCTCAGACCTGCATTACAATAACTTCTTTGACTGACAGTGACAGCACTGTATGCCTTAGGAGTCCTTCACTTCACACAAGGCAGCTCAGAGCGGCTGAAAACACATTTAAGCAGGTAATCTCAGACTACTTTCACCCCTGCTGCTCAAGCCGGTGTTTCATTCTCTTTCGTTTGTGAAACCCTGTGAAGACAGACACGTGTGGCTAATCTGACAGCCGTGCTTTACAAAGCGAGACAAGAGCTGTCGGAGTGCGAGTGACGAGGAATGTCCCGTTGTGCAACATCTTTGTGATGGGCAACACCTCTCCATAGCTGAGCGAGACTCGCTGTTTGGCAAAGGAGGCCGCATTCTTTTCCGGGAGCACGCGGGTTGACACAAGTTCACAGGGAAAACTAGTAGGTTGAGGTCAACACCTTTTGTGCTGAGGTATGTTTTTTTTCTGCTCAGAGGACAGGCTAGAATTAAAGGCATTTTTATAACGCTCTTGAGTGATTTGACCTCTCGTTTTTCAGACGTGCCACGGTGCGTTCGATTGACACAGCTGCTGTGTGTGAGGTGACAGGTGATGCAGAGTTGAAAAACATTTTCCAAACCCCCCTCCTCCTCCTCCTCCTCCTCCTCGTCCCTTTTATTTCACCCCTCGCTCCACCTCCTGCTTCCACCTGTCTCTTTATGTAAACCACTGCTCTCTATCTGAAGCCTCATCTCAGGCTGTATTCAAACACATTGAACTCCGCACCTTTCCTCTCTCCCTGCCCTCAATCCCCCCCTCTCATCTTATCACCTCACACTCTCTTCCTCTCCACCTTATCTCGCCATTTCACCCTTTTACCTCATTTTTCCCCTCACACGTGGCCTCCCTTCACACTGCCTCCCTCCCCCTATCTCGCTCTGTGTAACAGTAGATGGAGTTATTAGTCAGACAGTGGGGATGACTGAACAGGTGTTTTCCAAATGGGCCTTTGAGCGCTCTCTGCATCACCATCGCTCCACTGGGGGTTGGGCGTTTGTGTGCACGAGAGCTTGGCCTCTGCGTGCCCTTTTCGCCTCAGGCTGAGCCATTTGCCAGCAGAGGGATTGGGGGGGGGGGGGCATGTTACCGTATTCATGTGTGGTGCGTGCATGTGTGTATGCATTTGTGGGTGCATAACATACGTAGGTGTGAAGAAGTGGTATATCTTTACCAGCTGCTGCTTGTCATTACTCATTGATGCACAACAGCGGTGCAGAATGGCCTTGGCCTGGCCGCTTTCCACCGCTCTGCTGAAAAGACGAGCGCTGACATATTTAGGAGTCAGAGAAATGTTCCTGTCTCCACACTTTTTGTCCTTTGACCCCATTCTGACATGCCCAATTTCGCTCTTTCTTGTCCGTTCCTTCTTCGTTTCTCATTTCACTTCAGCTTGCAGGCTGTGCAGACGCTGTTTGGATGCTTAGGTGTATCACATACTGTTGTACATGCCTCGTAAATCATAAAAGAGAAATAACAACCTGATGACACATATTTATCGTCTGTTAAAAGTTGGACTGCGTTGAAGACATACTGTACGCCAAGAGAAACACTGGAACATGTTGCATATTTATGGGTTTAAAGTTCACATGTATGCGGCTGAATTCTCACTTCCACTTGTCTTGTTTTCCATCAGCTGTACAACGAGGACGTACATCGAACTCCCAGAGCAGCCCCGGACAGTACCTGACCAACGGCAGCGACCCGTACAACAGCCAGCCCTACCTGTCCGGCTTCATCTCTCTGTTGCTGCGCGCCGAGCCCTACCCCACGTCTCGCTACGGGGCCCAGTGCATGCAGGGAAACAACCTGATGGGCATTGAGAATATCTGTGAGCTGGCGGCCAGGCTGCTGTTCAGCGCCGTTGAGTGGGCCAAGAACATCCCTTTCTTCCCTGATCTGCAGCTCATGGACCAGGTGCGTCAGCCACTTTGAAGACTGACAAGAATTTATGTTAAAATATCCAACCAGCAACTTTAAAGGAAAGGTTTGAGGTTTTGGGCTTATCGCTTTGTTGCCAAGAGTGGCTCAAAACCCCTCTTGTGTCTGTACAGTACAGGGTTATTATAATGACCTAAAACTGCAATGAAAATAAGCAGCGAAAAACAGTCGAGTAAATGTAAACTAAATAAAACCTATAAGACAAATAAAAACTAAACTGAAACAATTCTGCCTGATTAAAAAAGTAATAAAAACGAATATTAAACCAGTTTTATTTTTTTTATTCATAATATAGACAGAATGAATTTCCATCCATTCTCGAAGCGTTGAACCACAGAAATTGAACGGATTTGACGTTCCAGCAGATGGCGCTATGGCGTAGAGTGAAGCTTAAATATTAAAAATTATGGCTATTCTTACACAGCTCTCCAACCATTTTATGTAAATGGCTGCATACTTCTGAGACATTGTACCTGGCCCTAACAAAACAAACTTCTGAAAAATAAAACTAAATATGGAAAGAGTAAACCTTTCTGAAACTTAAAACTGAAACTAGATTAGACAACACACTGAAAACTAACTAAAATAAAACTAAAAGAAAAGAAAAACACTAATGTGAAATTCTAAACTATTATAACCCTGTAGATAAAAAGCTATGGCCAGCAGCTAGTTAGCCTAGCTTAGCATAAAGACTGGAACCAGGGAGAAACAGCCGAAGACTAACGACATCCAGCTACTAAGGCTCATTGGTTGGGATGTACAAAAAACCCAACGATGCAGGTCTCCACGACGTTACTGTTCCTAGCCTCATCAAAGACAGAGCCGGTGTTTCGCCTTGTGTCCAGTCTTTGTGCTAAGCTAAGCTAATTAGCTGCTACCTTTAGCTTCATATTTAGACCTGAGAGTGGTACCGACTTTAACAACTAAATCTGATATATAAAACATGCGAGGGGAACATACTGGGAGAGGGGACAGAGTTAGCATTTGAGCGTTCAGGTTCCCATACTAACATGTTAGCATTGTTCACTTCACATTCCTTCAGTTCATGTTACTTTTAAAGAAATGTAGAGCCAGTAAACAAGAACTGAAGCCACAAAGACAATTGAATCTCCTGTTGAACCACATCGAAACCAAAAGACAGCTGTAATCCAATGACAGATCACATCTCATGATCAATAAACAGATTCTTTATGACATCTCACCCTCCCTTTACATTTTTTAAAAAAGAATCCAGCTCATACATAACTGATATTTTTCTTTTTCTTATATGTGAATCACCATCACAGTGGCATATAAGCAGAAATCTGCTGTGTTGTTATTTACTGAAGCAGACACAACAGACCGGTGTCAGTCCTGCACATGTAGATTTACACCAGCTGTAAAGTCTTGGCACGAAGCAGTCGCCTGAAATATTCACATGCACCCTGGGCAGACATCGCAGATAAGTCATGCTGTGGCTGCACCATGTCATCAATATATCATTAACATCATGTCAACATGCAGAAGGTATCTGTGCTGTCTCTCTAAGTGCGTTAGAATCACACCACCGGTTCTATGTTGTTTTACTTCAACCTGCTATCAAAAGACTGTTTAAACCTGGAATCAACACCAGGTGACAAAATTATGTAAACACCCTTTCATTCATTCATTTATTCATTCAACCTTTATTCATACTATAGCAATCATTAAGAGTCAGTTACAAAAAGAAAAGGATAACAAAACAAGAATGAGATACACAGAGAGGATGCAATATCATTATAAAAATAGTAAAAGCCATTAAAACTTTTCGATTAGGAAAAATAAATGTCATAGATGACAGTTTTATTTTAAGATGTAAAATTAAGTACTGTATTTAAAAAGCCAGAGAACCTTGTAATTATATGGATAAGTTGACAGATTCAAAGATTTAGGGGATTCAAGATCACATTTCTAAAGGGTATTAATGTATTGATTTTAATTAGTTTCTGTATTTTGTTCAAGGTGCACTAAAATTAAAAGCAGTTTCTTTTTCTAAAAGAGGAGAAGTTATTTTAAATGCTGCTGCAGCGGTGGGTTAAATTAGGTTGGATGCCAGTTGCAGGCCGTGTCAACCCCCTCTATATATCCATGTCCTTCAACTTGTGACTGCTGTTCCTCACATATAAAAGTTAGGATTTTTTTTAACGGCTGTTCCCCTCAAAACCATTCAGCAATTTTGCAGTTTTTTGATTCATGATCCTTAATTTGCATAAATCATTTGCACTTTGGAGCTGTGCCATTTTTGGTTGTGATCACATCAGATTTTTTTTTTTTTTACATTACTTTGTCAACCCATACTATATTTACCCATCTGTGCCCAAAGACTATGTTTAGTATGGTAAGGAAAAATGGCACATTTGTTTGATTTTGGTATCAGTATCGGTAAAAGTGCTGCTAGATCACCTGAAAAATCACACTTTAAAATTTGGATTTTTGAAAAATGTGGAAAAATGTGAGCATTGTATTTATAAAATGTTTTCCATATGAAATATTATTTTACACTGATACTCAGCTTGTACAAAATACTTGATTTTGCTCTTTGTAGTTTCTAAGATGCAACCATTTTCCTACATTATATCTACTCTTTGGGCACATGGGGCTACTGGGACTAAGTTAGTCCTATATGCTCAAGGACTGGACACAGCATGATAGAAAATGTCTGTTTGACATTTGAAAATATCTTCACATTTGTGCTGAGGCAAGCCCAGAGGACACTTTCACCAAAGGAAATTACAAAAAATCATATTATACATTAAAAGCATATTTCTCTTCTTCCTGTCATAACACAGTTTGGGTTCCTGGATGTTTGGTGCATCTCAAGTCCCTTTATACTTAATTAACGTGTAATTATGCTGTTGAATTACAGTTTGAGTCGTGTTAATGCTGGGTGGACTGCAGCCACTTGAAGTGTGCAAACCTTGAGTGATTCTCAAGCATGCTGTAACATTTTAAAATACCATTCCTGTTAAATACATTTTAATTGATTTGTCCACAGACCTTTAGTGTTTGGAATTAATTATTTGTCTCCATTAGTTTCATATCCATGATTGAAAAAATATATTATTCTTATTGTAGAAATCTCAAATCCAGATCTATGGACCACATATGATTTAAATCTGATTTTACATTTTTCAGATATCCTGCTGACAGAAGAGCAGGAGCAAACATAATGTCCTCCCCTCTGTGCTGCTTGTATCCTAGGTGGCTCTGCTGCGTATGTCGTGGAGCGAGCTCTTCGTCCTGAACGCCGCCCAGTGCTCCATGCCGCTTCATGTGGCCCCTCTGCTGGCAGCGGCAGGCCTGCACGCGTCGCCCATGTCGGCAGAGCGCGTGGTGGCCTTCATGGACCACATCCGCGTCTTCCAGGAGCAGGTGGAGAAGCTGAAGGCCCTGCAGGTCGACACGGCCGAATACTCCTGCCTCAAGTCCATCGTGCTCTTCACGTCTGGTGAGTTTGAATGAAGCACGTGTGACATATAAACAGTGGAGAGTCTCAGGGAAACTGAAACAGATTCAACTGGTGGATGTCTTTCATAAAAGCTTAAAATTATTAGAAATTCATGATCAAAAATTGTCAAATTTATAGTATTACTGCTCTGTAAGAAAACAAGACAAAACCTGGACATTGCAAACAAAAACAATAAGGCAAACCTCAAAGTCCAAAGAGCAAGACTGCAGGATGGGAAACGATAGTTACAAATTATAAAAATGTAATCATAATAATATAAAGTTTAAGTGTAGTATTATTAGAAATTGAACGTTGGTATTATGAATCAAATATGAGTCAAAAAGGATCAAATTATCAGTTATTGCTTGAGACTAACTAGCGAACAGGTCTTTCACTTGATCTTTAGCCTCTACTCAAACCCAGACTTCCAAAGGATTATGGGTAGCTCCTGATGTCAACACAAACATCACCTCGCTCCTGTGAGTAACTTTACTATTTCTCAGGCAGAAGGGGGGAATTAGCAGGAGGCTGAGTGGACTGCTGGCACGGGAACATTCTTTTAATTGGTTTCTTCATGTCAGCGGGGACACTTAATCGCAAGGTATCAAAGCAAAAGTAAACAGCTCAATCTGAGTTCGACAACCGGCCAATAGGAGGGTTATTCTGTCCTGCAGAAAATAAAACTGTTTATTTATCAGGAGATACACCCATGTAATTAAATTATGATAATAAATATAAATGAATATGGATTAAAAATATACAGCATCAGCGGTTTAGGAAAAAAAGTGAACTTTACATTATTGCTTTATATTGCTGTTGCCATGTCTGCATAAAAGCCTTTTATTTTTATTTTCTTTTTACTTTTATTTTCTCCTTTGCACATAAAAATAGAATAACTTTAATAATTTGTAGTTGTCGAGGAGATACTTCTCATGTTGGATCCGTCTATGAGAATGTCGGCAGTGCAAGGACATGCATGAATATCCAGCAAAATGCTTTACATACAGCATGTGAGCAAATATGAATTAATGTGAGTATTCAAATGAACGTCTTATGCACTGGTGGACAGTATAAAAATTTTAAGAGAGAAGAAAAAGCAGAGGCATCTCTCATACTGAAAATGGTCGGAAAGGTCAGTGAGAAAATGTGAACACTAATGTGTACATGACAAAAAGCTATTTAACACATAGTCACTTATTTATGCCAAAAATCTAGCTAATTAGTAGTATTATTGTTTATTTAGAGATGCTTCATGCCTACGTATTTGCCTGTTATGGAAGGGGTTAACTAATGTGGGACACACAGACAAAGACAGAACCAAATTCCTGTCCATGATTGTAGATTTTGACCATTACTTGATGATTTAACCGTAGAAGAAGAAGTTCTCAGCGCCCAGAAACATTTCTTCCCTCCGCTGTGTTGGAGTCGAGTTTGAGCTCACATGAAGCCGACTTCAACTGTACTTAACCTGCAACCTTTTCACCTCCGCTGAGCGTGACCGAGACATGACCTCTAACGCTGCAGCACATATCGTCTCATTGGCTCCATATGTAAATGCTGCTGCTACAGTCCTCCCACTAGTCAGTCATGGTCTCTGCCCTCCATGAATTTCACTGTAATTTGATCGCTCTCTCATACTGTAAAAGACCGCTGTTGACCCCGTGAGTAGCTGCTCGTGCCTCACTTATATCACTATTTTTTTCTGGAGTTTTATTTGATCATTTTACCCCAGTATTAATCTTTGAGTTGTAGTTTGATTTCTGCCCATGTAATACATTTGACATTTTTTGGGAAAGAATGATAGACAAGTAAAACACTTTTTTATTTACATTCCACCAAAAGAAACATACAGACATATCCATTATTTATATAGATATTGAGATCACGTGATTGTCTTGAAATTAATCACACATATCTATCTGTTCAACGTGTACCTTAAAAGGAGATATGTCAATTACTGAGTACTCTTATCAACATGGGAGTAAGAAAATATGCTCCTTTATACAAATTTATGTGTATATTATTTATTGGAAATCAGTTGAGAACACAAAACAATGACCAGTATTGTCCAGAAACCCTCACAGGTACTGCATTTATAATGAAAAATATGCTCAAATTATAACATGGCAAACCAACAGGCAGCAGACAGTGTCAGTGTGCTGACTTGACTATGACTTGATCCAGACTGACTGGGATTATCATAAAGTGTTCATGTCTGTAAAGGGGAGACTGGTGGGGACCCAGAGAACCCATTTACATTCACACATCTGGAGGTCAGAATTCAAGGGACCCATTTGAAAATGCCTGTGCTGGTTTTTCCTTGCCAAAATTCAGTTCAGAGCGTTATTTAAGCCTTCCTGACATGACATGACATGACATGGCTGGTACCAATAGATTCCTCAGGTTTTCCAGTTTCATGTGATACCAGTATCTTCATCCTAGCTTTAAAATTGAGCCCACTTCAAAAAATACTGCAAGTCGTATCAATAAGTTAAAGAAATTACTGGCATTTAAATGAATATACACTAATTATTATCATGTTAACTTTGACAGCCCTAATAGAGACACCTATGCTGTCTGAAAACAACAAACCATGTTTACTAAAAGGAAGCAGCTATAATCTGCTAAAACTGCTTCCTTGTGACATCGAATTAACATGTTATATTGTCTATAATTATATATTTTTTATGTTGATGCCTGAATTAAACCACTCTGAGTTGGATCTAGTGACAAAGAAAATACCTTTCTGCCTGCATAGATTTATCTATTTACAGCTGTTTGCTTCCAAAGCTCTTTAAAAGAGGGGACTTGAGCCTGACACCCTCGCTGTGTTGCATTATGTTCCCCCCACTGAGCTGCAGACATGATCAAATCAAAATGTAATGGTGTTACATCTTGAGGAAACCCATGAGATACGCATTGTTTTGGTACTGCTTATATACAAAGAGTGTTGACGTTTATCCCAACAGTCAGTGGGCTCCAGTGCCAGCCAAAATACTGTCACATCTGGGACACTTCACTGAGAGATCATGCTTTGTGACCCAGGGGAAACGGATGGCAAAGAAGCCAACACTGGAATGTCTCTCGTCCCTGGTTTTATATTTTTTTTTATTGAATTTCCCTCTTTCCTCCTTGCATGGCTTGTCACATTCACTCTGTGTGCACCTAGCGTCTCTCCTCCATGTATGTGGGTGTCTGTGGATCCACCTCTCCCCTCTCTTCCTTGCTTTTCATCAGCCATCTCTCCTCCATGATCCCATCTATTATTGAAACCAGTCATCCACCCCTCCTCCCTACGCTCCCCAAACCCAACCCCAAGCCCAGCCCAGGCCCCGGGACCCCTGCCCCCACCGCAGGAGTTGAATTATGTATGGTGGGTTTCAGTGAGACGGAGGATTCGCAACAGCCCCGTCCATGACCTACATAACCCCTGTAGCCCTGAGCATCCCATGTGACTTTCCTCTGTGCGGGCAGATGTACCCACATGTATACGCAGTGTGAAAAACTGCAAGTGTCTTGCAAAAAAGAAGACAATACATTTAGTGAAACATGCAGATATTAATGCAGAAATCTGAGTTTAATGGAGACGGACATGCACACACGCACACACTAGATAGATCCGTTAATAAACCTGACTCCTGCAGACTTGATAGGATGAGCTAACAAGTTTAGACAAACACCAATCGTCTCTCACCTCCCTCTGAGTCCCTTCCCTCCGCTCCCCCTGTGAAGCCCAGTCCCATCAAGCCACATCAGAGGACGGGCATCTCAGTGCTGCCACCCTGATCCCTCACCCCCACTGACCCGGTGTGTACCCAAGGATCAGACAAAAGAACGCGCCGCTTGGCGTGTAAGGGCGCCCACAGAGCTGTCGCTTCGGCACGCGATGTGGTTTCAGTCCCACAGACAGCTTTACTAATCCCAACCAGGCAGGGACCGCCTTGTCACGCAGGACCCAAAATGGCGGCCTGACAAAAAAAGCAGTCCAGCTGCCCCCCAAGTGGAGGGAAATACAGCTGAAGTGGGAGCAATTATTCACTCAGAACGATGAGAGCAGTGGCCATTGGGGGCGGGGAGGGGTTGACACACTTAAAATATGATGTAAATTAAATTTTTTGTTGTATGGAGCTCAGGCCCAGCAGGGTTTACACTGGGGACAGATCAAAGTGTGAGATGACAAAGGGGACCTACGATGCGAGGCGACAGGTTAAAACGTACGGGCCAGCGCTTTTAGACTGAAAGAACGCGATTGAGAAGAAATTGCCCTCATCGAAAACCTGTCTTGCAAATGAGGGTTCATTCAGGGGGCAGAGTCACAGAGCACTCCCACTGAATGTACAGTATGTGGCAGAGTACAGTGAAATGTGTCTTTGTTTTGAGTTCACACATCTCTGACCTCCTTTGCTAAATCCCCCGTGCTCTCTCCTGCACACAGAGGGTGCGAAAAGTATCGCGCACAGTGTTACACACTCTATCGGCTGTGCGAGACTCTGCCAAAGCGGAGGCCGGCAAGGAGGGGAGGTGTGAGGAGGCGGGAGGCAGGACATGACCTCCAGCTGAGGGGAAAGGGAACGCTGTAGTGTGCTGTGAACACAGGCCACAGGGGTGAAGGAGATGCGTATCTCTGCAGTGACAGCCTCGTTTCCCTCAAGTTTGAGCAAGATTTCTCTGACTTGAGGAATTTGAAATAAAAAAAAATAACCGTCAGCTCTTTTTTGCATTTTATTTCCCCTCTGTGTCAGCATTTATCTCTGTCAATCAACTAGATGAGATTCAAAGCTCATGCCTAGCACAAGGCCAAGAGCTCCCATTGAGCCATCCACTTATCACCCACTAAATCCACGTTAATTTCTTGCTAAATCTAAACCGCACTGAGAATAAAAATAAACGACAGACATGACGGTTTATTTGTCCCATGTGGTGTGTTATTGCTAATATTTTGTAGGTTCAGTTTTGCAGGGTGATTCGGACTCTATAAAGAGGATCCTGTTTCACAAATCTCTCTTCTGTCCTTCTAGATGCTATGGGGCTGTCAGACGTTGCCCATGTGGAGAGCATCCAGGAGAAGTCCCAGTGTGCTCTGGAAGAGTACGTAAGGAACCAGTACCCCAGCCAGCCGAACCGCTTCGGACGTCTCCTCCTCCGCCTACCCTCCCTGCGCATCGTCTCCTCTCCGGTCATCGAGCAGCTGTTTTTCGTCCGTCTGGTAGGCAAGACGCCCATTGAGACGCTGCTCCGCGACATGCTGCTCTCGGGCTCCAGCTACAATTGGCCCTACATGCCCGCCGTGCAGCGGGACCGGCCAATCTCCCTCCACTACAACGAGAACGGGCCCTGAGGTGCAGAGACAGACGAAGGAGAGGAGAAATTCAGGGCCATCTAACTACTCATCCATCCATCCATCCTTCCCTTCATTCTCTCACAGCTTTCCCAGAGGAAGCATCTCTGCTCAAACAAACCCAGACTGACGATATAACCCGTTACCATCCCGGCTGCACAAGCCAGCCAATCATCCACCACAGCCACTGCAGAGACTTGGTGGCCCGTTGCAGTCCCTCAGCCGATGGCGCAGTCTACATTTGAGATGTGACTACGAGACGGACAAGTTGGTAGAACGGGTTATTGTGCAGTTCACCAGCAGGTCTGTTGGACTCTCTTCAGATGCCAGTCTCAAACCCCACGAAAACAGAGGCAGAAAAAGACAAAACATTTGCTTTATTGCTGGTGCTAAGCCTACATTTACCGAGGCTGTGTACTAGCATCTCAGTAGGGCGAATACTGAGCAAGGGCTTTGTCAATGGGACTCTACAACCAAGAGCACAAGGCCCGCTGTATATTTACCAATTTTTGAAAGCCAGAAGCCATTAAAAAACGCCAAAATGTTTTGGACTTTTGCAGAGGACGTTTTAATGTGTGTTTGTATTAGCACTGTTTATATGGAGAGAAAACTCATGATTGTGTCCATATGTACAGTATATCGTTGATTCATAGGCATCTATAGCATATTAGGGTTCAATGGGAAAAGCTCAGGTTCAAAGGGTGGGGTGGACAGACAGACAGACAGACAGACATGCCAATATCAGAGCAAAAAGACAAACCCAGTAAAAATGTACACTTATCAGCAGCCTGTGCCAAAGCTGACAAATGCATATTGTTTGGATTTTTGTGGTAGTGTTGGTGACGAAAATTTAATGTTTGGTTTGTCCATAATTTGACTATATACTTTTTGGGGGTCTCAGGGGGAGAGAAGGAGTTTGTTAAAAAAAACAAACAAATAAATGCTTAGGCACTTGCATTGTAAACTAGTCCGAACTGACACTTATTCACTCCTGTAAAATCACAGCACTGGTAGATTCTTGCTTCGCCATTTGATCCATGTACGTTTTTACTTATTGTAAAGGCCCATTAAAACGTCTTACATGTTGTTCTCACAGGAGTGACACAACTCATCCTCATTGCTCTTCTATTGTCTCGATTGTCAACATTGGATCCTTTTGGACTGGGTGGGGCGGGGGAGCATTTTAACAAAACTAGCTGTACTTGCCTTAGAACAAAGATTTTGTCACTGAGCATTTATCTTATGACTGTGCCATAATCTCTCGTTACCTGTTATAACAGGTATTATGTCCCATCAGGACAGGAAATTAACTCGCATGATGTAAAAATGATTAATGTGCTCAAAAATTCATAAACAAGTGATGCAAACTCAATAGAAAGAGCAGACATTTCTGCTTTAACATCATCAGCACTTTCACAATTTAAACCTCATGTAAGTTCTTTTCCTCATCCTGATGATATTTTCATGTAGGGAAATCCCCCTCGACTCATGTCATTTGAGCTTATCGTACCGATACCGTAGAGAAAAGTATCACTAACCTCTGAAAACCTCAGTCTGTGTTACAATATTATCCCAGTTGGACTTATGACTGTGACTTAGTTTAGGATTATTTTAATTGTTGTTTTTTTTCTTCCCTTCGGTGGAAGCAAGTTTGTTTGGACAACCTGTCTCACATTTCCAACATGGCACTGTGGTATCGACATTGGTATTAGAAAATCCATCTGGGACCTTAGAAAGCCGTCTGTTGATAAATGAATTCACATAAAGTTCCTATGAGTTTGTGTTTATCCCCTCTACTTTTGTTTGGAAATATGGATTATCCATTAATTGAAATAAAGTTCTGTTGTTCACAGTAAGTTTTCTGCTGTCTTTACTGGAAAATGAATCCTTTAGTCTGGTCTGTGGTCGGATGTTTCTTGATGGACTGCAGCTTGAGAGTCGCAGTAACCTGCCCCAACAGCTTTCTGTACACAGGTTTGACTTTTAAACAAACAACCAGATATTTTATTGATTCAACAGTTTCATGCCTAAACTGTGGAAGTTCTCCAACTCTGGGTGAGGTAATGTCGTCTACTACTACAGAGCTTCAGGTCCAGAGAGGTGGGAGATACAGTACATGTTGAGTTTGAGCTGTACCAAAAAATCCACACCAATGCGACGAAATTCAGGATCATGCCATTATGGGTTATGGTTAAGATTAGCATTATAGAGAGCTCCAGCAATGATATATTTTTGTAGGTCAACCAGAAAGTTGTCATCACCCTGGTTCCCTTGGCAAAAAGCCAATGGGATTTTTCCATCGGGTTTTGGATTACTGCAGAAAATAAACTCTGTGCCAAACATTTCATATGTTTTATTTCTTAAAATAATCTCCAGAAATGAACACCACGTTAATGATTTTTGAATCGTGAATGCAGTTGGCAGCAGTAAAACGCTAACGTTAGGCTCGTGAAAGTGGACAGTTGGACTACGTTTAGTTGTGTCATTTAGCCACTTGTTAATTTTTAAGACACATAAAGGCTTCAAAATCCATGAGTGTTATATTTACGGAGATTTTATGTTGTAGAGCAAAACGTTAAAATCTCTTCAGCTTTCATTAACCACAGACCTTATTTCAGGCATGTAAATAAAAACCCAATAAAAACACCCACAAGTAAGTAAACTGGAGCCCCTCCCTGCTACACACATAAATATCCCAAATATTTAAATTATAATAGAATAAAATAAACCTAATACTATACAGTCACTTACTGTACAGAGGTGCACAAATTCTTATATACTGTATGTACTGTGGGAATGAGGGGGTGGAAATCCCACCCGGTTAGCACGCGAAGTGACCTAAATCAAACACACCTAAGATGTTGCATTAGAACAGGTGCATGCTGGGTGTAGCTAAAATGCTAATGCTAACATACACATCATGGTGGATCCTTCAGGTGACTTTTCCAGGAACAGAGGCTCGGACTGGTTATACTACTACTGGACTACTGGGACAGAGAGGTCTGGAGGCAGAGAGGCAGAGACTGAGGAGGACTTGTTGGAGAACCGGACCCGCATCGGGACGTTCAGACAGGTGAGTCAAACAACAGTAGCTAAGCTAGCTCACTGTAGCTACACGGCAGGACGCCAACATGTTGCCTAAAAACACCACATTACGTGCGTGTGTTGTGCTTCTAACTGAGCAGGTTTTAATAGAGGCTTGTACAGAGGCAAAATCGTGATTTTGGGCTATACAAATGAATTAAATTGAATATTAGTTTTAGCTAATGTGTGTGTTTGTGGGCTGTAGCCTGACGTTAGCTCTCTCGCTGCTGTTGTTTACAGTATATTGCCGTTGAAGTGGCTTATTATTAAATTCATGTGGCCTTCTTTCATAAAATTATGATTTGCATTGTTTTATCTGAGGTAATCTTTGTGGGTTATTATTTTATTTGCTTGTGCCATTTTGCACAGTGCAGTTATGGACCTATCAATGAGATGGGTCACTGAAATGATGGAAAGATGTAAAAATGTAATGCAGTGACATTTATTCAGGGTACAATTTAACCAACCTATTTTTTTTATTTGCTTTTACTTGAGTAAAGTTTCTTTAGAGTAACAGTACTTTTAGTTGAGTACAGTATTCTAGGTTTGTTTCCGTCTCTTTTCAGACATTAGAAAGTTTCCTCCAGAGCCACTGAACACATTGCAGTTAATCTCTTGATGAGTAAACTATAAACTATAAAATCTCTAGAATGTCCCTTTAAACTGTGTATACAGTATGCTTGCTTGACAGGCTAAGACAGTGTTGTACTGTTTGATTTCTATGATTTTTTTGTCATTTGCTTTTATTGGACAGTTGACAGTATAGAGGCAGAGAGGAAATGAGGGCAGACACAGACGGGTATCACATGCAGAACTGAACCCATATGTCCCTATATGCCCAACCATTTTAAGGTATTTTCAATCAGCGAGTGATCTTCTGGGATCTGTTTGTTTCTGGTGAAGAAGTTTATGGTTCAGGGAACCTGCATACCTGTAAAATAAGGGGTGTCTCACTGCGAGCTGTGGGGACAAGTTGAAGAAAAGGTAAATCATAAACTCTGAATTGTACTACACCATGCCTGGTGTACTGTTGACCAATTTTCCAGTCATTGAAAATGCATGGAGTAAGAGAGAGAACGTAAAATGCCCTGGAAAATCTTGTGTTGTCCTGGAAAATGATTTTAACATTCTCCTTTTTCCTCGTAGCTAAGAATGAACTACTAGCCTATCTATCAGAAAGTGGATAAGATTGCTATCTGAAAGGGCTAAGTCATGTTCAGGATCATATTAGCCTTCAAATGGTACATTATGGATGAGAGTTTTCTGGATAGGCTGCTCTTGGTTATGTTGTGAACACTCTGCGTGATGGGAAGCCAACTCTGTGTGTGTGAGGCAAACACCAGCTAAATGCTGACTAACGGCAACAAGTATAGAAGCAGAGGCGAAACTCTGGTGCTTTTTTTTTTTTGACAGCAGCCACTAGATGGTGTTTCTGTGGTGCTGCTGCCATTTTGGACTGAAAACGCCATTGAGTCTGTGGCCATGGATCTATAAAGAGGTAAATCAACTTCCCAGTAGGAATGCATAAATAGCCCTCATTTCAATTATGTCCTAATAGTTGCGAAATTCACTAATAACTGAATCCAGAGTTATATTGCTCGGCATAATGACGTGCATCAGACCCACAGGACTGCACCGCCCGGTACGTTAGTATGACAGATCAGGTTTTGCCAGCTTCCTGCCAGCTGTATGTGGCTGTAATAATGGAGATACTGGCTGTAATTCATCAATTTTATTATCTTATAATACATCCATGGCCTGTATGCTGTAAGTGGTGGATGTGTTAACGCCTCTGTTCCCAAACAACCAGCTATCGGCCGCTAGCTACAGTGTGCAGGTCAAAAGTACAGGGCACAACCTCTTCTGCATCCATGGTCTGTTGGACATCGATTTTGGATCCTTGATGTGAAAAAGTTTGAGATTGCTCTCAAAATCAGTGTGCTGGATTTTTCAAACTTCCATTTATGTCCATCGCTCACTTAATGCTCCTCTGGGAAGCGGCCAGGCATAAAAGTTTAATAAATCAATAAGTATGTAATAGTTATAATAGTATGCATATTTATAATATTTGTATCATTCAACACAGGACATTTCAGTAGAGACGTTAAAATTATGACAATAGAATAAAAAAAAAAAAATTTAGTTTTACTATCGGACGTTTTACTGACGTCTGATGGTCCAAAATGGCCGAGGTATAACTTTGCTGCTGGGCGCTGACGTTGGTTTGGAACGAGCAAATGATTTCACAGAAACGTACGTCCTTTACTTACTGTACTTTTTCACTTTGCTAGCATCGTCTCTTCAAACACAGCGCTGCATTGTTGAGGTAAAACGGACCTGAGCATGACATGTTAACTTTCGTAGTCGTAACTTCACAGTAAAGTGAAGCGTGTCTGCAGGTGTGTTTGCATTATTACATGATCAATTTGCCATAATATCTAAGCATGTAATAAATAATTTTATTGATAGATTATAGCCGTAGACTGCATGTCTTTTAAATTAGCTTACCACGGAGGGGAACATATTAGTGTATGGCATGATTACTGTCATCACTTACAAAGTCCTGGAAAATGATCTGTAGAAAAGAGGGGGCACCCTGCTGCTGCTCGCTTGCAGATATTTCTTTTTCCAAAAAGCACTTTGATTTGATGAGGGAAAGAGGCACATGTGTCAATCAATACCGTGGATCAGTCAGTGATTTTAAACCAAGTGGGGGTCGCCCCGCGCTCACGCTGGGAGGAAGCCCAAATGTTGATACAGGCCTGGTTGGTGTGTGACAGAAAGTAAGCAAACACCATGAACCTGTGTGTGTGTGTGTGTGTGTGGGGGGGGGGGGCGGGGGGGAAAGAACACACATGGTCTTTGACCTTTGGGTTCAAGGTGTGTGTGTGTGTGTGTGTTGAAGTTTGCAAAAATATAGCTGCTGGTGTCTCAGTGTTAACAGTTAGAGACCAAAAAGTACAAGTACAGTTTATGTGCATTTTGATTCTGAAACATGATATCAAGTTTCCTTGTACGTACACACACAAACACACACACACACACACACACACACACACACACACACACACACACACACACACACACACACACCCCCCCACAATAACCTTGTGGCCCTTACACCCAGCCTCCCCTCCTCTAGCTACCTCCCCCAATCCCACAATCCCCACCCTCTATCATACCCGCCCACCGCCATCCTGCCTCCCTGTGTGTGTGTTAGTGTAGTGTGTATGTGTGTGTGTGGGTGCGTATGAAAAGTAGCCGATTGACTTATGCCTTCATTTCGGAGCTGTCACTCCTGGCCAAACACCATGACCTCTCAACCTCCATTTTGGAGGGGCACATTTTTTTTTCTTTCCTTCACCATATGAATATAAAAAACACATGTGGCCCAAAGGTGGTGTGTGTGTGTGTGTGTGTGTGTGTGTGTGTGTGTGTGTGTGTGTGTGTGTGTGTGTGTGTGTGTGTGTGTGTGTGTGTGTGTGTGTGTGTGTGTGTGTACAGGTAAATCAAACTGACACAGCTCCTTTGAATGGCAGGAGCTGAATTACTTCTGCACTTCAATTTTGCACACCTGCCATTTATGGCAAACACTGGGCTCAGCATAAACCATAAAAGCAAAATATGTTGCTTCAAGATACAAATCAGAGCCAGTAAATATCCGAACGAGTTGCAGCAACTGCACATGATTTGTGTGTAGGTAAATTACTTTGCTTATTACATTATTGTGGTTATTATTGTAGGTCTACATTAGGGGTGGAATGGCTCACAAAATTCACGGATCGGTTCCTATCACGGTTTTGGGTCATGGTTTTTGGTTCGGTTCGCTACGTTTATGGTACAGCAAGGGGGCACATTTCCGATTTCAACATGCTTTTCATTTATTTGGCAAAAATAAGCTTTGTTATTGTCATATAAATATGATGAAATTATTGACTAAGGCCACTAATATACTGTATATTGAAGCATAAGCTCAACCAGAACTATACTTAAAAAGAACAACAGTATATGTCTCAATTTCCTGATTATCTGCTCTTAATTGAAATATGAGTTTTTCCACTCAAAATTGAAGTGCAGTATTTGGAAAGGAATACGGTTGGATTTCTGTGCCACGGTGCAGTATTAATAAATATAAAACACATTACAGGGATTGTGCCGTTGCCCCTCTGCTTGCGTTTGGTTCTCATGCAGGCGGCGCGTCTCCCACTCTGAAGTGATGTGGTGGGCAGCCGGTCACAGTTCAGTAACTGTCAGCTGTCCTGGATGTCTGTCCGTCTGTAGGAAGAGCTACGTACGCGGTGTTGGACAGTTCTTTGACATTTCCTAGTTGTCTGTTTGGGAATGACTGTATTGCTCATCCTCCATGTGTATTTGTTTATGTTGAGATCAGCTGTACGTAGCAGAGCATCATAAAACACTTCACTCGAACTGGACAGAAACAAAAAAACTCACCAAAACTATCGTCTTTAACCAAGTCTGGTTTGGTCGAACTAAACTCTTATTTCACCGAGTTTGATGTGAAAATAAGCCGACTCTATGTACACCGCTGCACTTGACAGTGTGACAATGAACGGGAGCCAAACTCTGCATGAAAAAATACACAATCGGCATCATAACCCATTTCAAATGAGCCGAACACTATGCACACCCCAACCGTGACTAGAGAAGTGAACGGTTCAGATTTTTACCCAAATCATTTTATCCCTCGTCTACATTGTGTGCTAATATGTGGGGATGTAGTGGAGATTTCTTACTTTGTTGGAACAACTTGGAATAACTTAAACTTATCATTAAATTACTCTTGTATTGAAACTATTTCTTGTTTTTGAACTTGACTGGTGTAATCAGCAGCTCCTTTGGGGTTATTTTCTAACATGACAGAGTCACTTTCGTGAGCTGAAAACACACAGATCTTAGATGAAAACTTGGACAACTCGTGTAGCAACCTGTCAATCACAAGGTAGCCCTGCCTCAAAGCATAAACTGATGTTTACACTGTTTACTAAGGTAATAAATCAAGTGAGGAGTAGGATAATTTTCTCATAGACTCCTATACAATCAGACTTCTTTTAGCAACAAGAGGAGTCGCCCCCTGCTGGCTGGTAGAGAGAATACAAGTTTAAGACACTTCAGCATCGGCTTCACTTCTTGGAACTGGAGGAAGCCCACTGGTGAAAACTAGCTTTTAAAAAAATTGAGTATTTGTATGTCAAAAGAAGTAAAAACCAAAAAACTATGAGAAAATAAGAAAATGTTCCTGTCCCAACAAAAAGTACTAAAATGTACTACTGCATAATACTGTATATCCATAAAAGCCAAAGTTAAAGCCAAAGTTACATTCAGAGACAATACACAAAGTGCATGCTCATTTTTTAAATGCACATCTCATATTTGTTTTAATATGGATGACTCATTTTGCCGTCCATGTTTCACCCCATGACACAAGAGTACTTCACCAAACCAAGCGAGGGTCGATTAGGTTACGGCGCGGTGCTATGATGCACACATTTACACATGCAGGACAGAAACAATGCATCCATCCGAGCCGTCTGTAGGCAGGCGACCATACCAATCAGGTCCCAACCAGAGGTCGAGATGACAAACACAATAAGGCAGCAGATTCATCACCCCGTGTGCTCTGACAGTAATTGTCCTGGGTCCGTGTCACAGTCCCCCTGTTAAAAATACAAGGGATGCTCCTTTGACAGAGACGACATCGGCGCCAGTCACATGCATTTAAGCCAGACACCGCCTCTATTTGTTATGACACACTTTCAATTTAGCAAAAGGGCCCCACCGAAGATGAACAGTGCCCTATGTGGGAGGGGCCTGTGAAAGCAGGTCGCCCTGTGTAATTTAGACTTGGGTAGAGGAGGCGAGACGTGGAGGGATTTTGTTTAATAAAAAGGCATGTTTTGTCTTGTTGCTAAATGTGAATGTTGGCAGTACAAAGGCGAGCTAGACGTCCATCTCTGGGGGATACAGAAGCTCAGATCGATAGGTGGGATGTCAGATTGAATTGAGGTCACTCTTTGTCTCCCCAAAGAGGTCCCACTTACTGGCTCACCATCAAAATGTAGCGGGGTATTAAGCCAAAGAGAGGGAGTGCAGGGGGAGGAGGCCGGACAGCTGTAGCGGTGACCTTTGTCTTGTCAGAGCAGCGAGGCTTTCTGTCCGCAACATGTGTATTCTCAGTTGTCCTCAGAGATGTTGTGTGCTTGACACTGACACTGGTCTTTGAAGGATCAATAACCTGTTGAGATGTAATGAGGCTGTTGTTTCTTAATTCTATCTAAATGTTAAACAGACTGACTATGGAGTGTTTCTGCTCAGCTGAAAAAGAAAATGCACATCTGACTGAGAGTCAATATTGTGGCAGGTGGGCTGAATCACAGCAGTCTGGGGCTTCAAGTCGATTTAATCAATGACTTGCTCGACACAAACTGCATTGAATAAATTTCTGATCATTGTTTTAGTCATGCATCAAGTAACAAGAACGAGTATTGAGATGTCTGTTTCTTATCATTGTACAGTGGGCTTAACCCTGTGTCCATGTAAGCATGTCCAGTTCACGTCTCAGATACGCTCTGATTTTAATCTATGTAGCCGTCGGCTCTGTGCAGGCTCGCGTCTCACAGGTGGAATCACAACCTGAAGGGTCTATTTAAGCTTCAAGTCCATTTTTTTGACAATGCGCGTAAAGGGTTGATGCCCAATAAATTTGTTTTACTACATTACCACAGTTTTCTAGTGTTGTGCCAATATTGGAATTCCTAATTTAGATACAGCAGCTTGAAAAATAGCGATATTAGCCATAATATCGATACCACAGGGAAAAATTGACACATTGATGGCATAACATTTTTGATTTTATTAAGCAATGAATAGCAGTGTGTGTGTGTGTGTGTATGTGTGTGTGCTCTCTGATAGACTATTTCACCCCTGATTTTATTGTTTTTGATGGCAGGTTTTCTCCTTTATTGCTGTATTTATTGATTTGGTATTGTGTAATCTTTAAGTGTCAATCATATGGATCAGTGTTGATGGAACAGTTTTAATAAATAAGTATAGCTAATATGCACAATATTTGTTTACACGTTTACCGTTAACTGTTAGCTGCTGAGGTAACGTGGTGACGAGTTAAAAGCTGTGGTACTGTAAGGACAGAGGCCGTGGTTGAGAGACATGCGTGCTAAAATCTGGTCCGCCCTCGCTGAAATTGAGCCAATCGCAACACACAACCTCAGCTTCAGTTACACTGCACATGTCTTATACCTCATATTCCTGTCCGTGACTAGCGAACCGTACAGTTCGTTTCTTTTACCCAAATCTTGCTCACCCTTACTAAATAGCCACATACGGTATATTTCTTTGGATTTGTAGGAGATCAGACTAGAGCTAAAGGAGAGTGAATACTGGACTTGCATTCATCAGGTGGCCAGGACCGTGACTCCCAAATTAATGCTGGTGACACTCACTGTGTAAATATATTCACCATTTTTACTTTATACATTGTAAGGCAGTAATATGGTATGTTATTAGAAAGAAAGAAAGAAAGATATTCCTTTATTAGTCCCACAGTGGGGAAATTCAGTTTTACACTCTGTTGTTCACACAGTACAGTTCACACAGTACATATACATGTCAATGGAGAGATGTCAGAGTGATGGGGCTGCTCCTGACAAGCGCCCAGAGCAGTTGGGGGTTTGGTGCCTTGCTCAGGGGCACCTCAGCAAGGTGCCCAAGAGGTAAACTGGCACCTCTCCAGCAACCAGTTGGTCTTGGTCCATGGGGGATTTGAACCCGGGTCCTCCACATCCTAACCCAAGTCCTTACGGACTGAGCTACTGCCCCCCCATTATTGTCATCTTTAGAGCTGTCCTCACTTATGCTGTCCCCAAAAGGTCAAAAACATCTGCTAATGCTGCTTTAATTGATGATTAGAATCCTTATTTTACTACTCTGATTCGTATTCAAGAGCTTTAATTAAATGCTCATTTTCACATCTTTTACTTCTGTGTCACCACATTACAAAACACTTAGTCCTTTAGCTTTCCATGGGTTCTACAGCCCATAATATCTTATGTTGCATGACAAACGCAAACCACTGGTGCAGGCATTGCAAATGGTTTAGGGAACAAGACAAAGCCAAAGTTCATTTTGAGTTTCATTAATTTCCTCTTGTTTTTTTTTCCTCTGCATGATTTATATTTGAATGCATGACAAAAGAGCCAGGCCTGAAACTCTTTACCGAGCACGCCCTCTCGACACTTGATATATAGAGCAATGCGTCTCCAAAGCTAATATTATAATGAATTGGATCTGTGTCTACGTGTGTGGCCCAACAGTGGACTGTTTGTGAAGATGTCCCAAAAGCAATACCCCCTTCTCCAGAATCAACAGACCCCCATTTAGCATTCCCAGATCCCCTGAAATGAAACGCTCATTTTTCCATAACTATCATCTCCGGCAAAGCATTGCGGGGGAATTGGATCTGTCTGCGCACCACCCCTCTCCACTCAGATCTCATCAAGCGTGGGTTGGAGTCACCGCTCTCCCACGGAAATTGCTCTGAACGGCAGGAAAATGTACATCATTGAGGTGCAGACCAAAAATGCCATTGGCCCCCTTCGCATACAGACAGCAACCCCCACCAGCCCCCCTTATAAATCCTTAAAGAGGGCCCTGACTCCAATGTATGGCAACACCATCAATATTGATGTGGGAGAAAGTTCTTCCAAAGCCGCCTCAGTCACAGAACATTAATATTGATAGTGTTGTGCACCAGCCCAGACGCTCTAAAATGGTAATGGCATCTGGACTGGGGGTTAGAGGCCAATATCATCGCTGAATATGGACATGGCTGTTTAGCACCAAGCAGGACGGGAGGCCATGCCAATCATCGTGTCCTCTTTGTCAACCTGACCAACCTAAGGACACGTCGAGGGTCACTGAGGAACTTCGACTCTCACTTCATTTAATTTGATTCTTCTAATGAACTTTTCCCGGGACAGGCCCAGTGAGTTTATAGATGCTTTTCTGACCTGACCAGACGTACCATTAAGAATCATTTGAAATTTATTTCATGGGCCTTACCTGTAGCAAGAATGGAGGAAATGTATTTAGTGTTTTCAGCTGTGGCTCAGGGGATGTCAGTATCAGTCTGTCTGTCAGCCAGTCGGTCCACCACCACTTGGGTCCAGGCCGAAACATCTCAGCAATTGTTGGATGGATAGCTGTGAAATCTGGGACAAATATTCATGGTTCCCAGGTGATGAAGCCTACTGACTTTGGTGAACCCCTGATTGTATCTCTAGCACCACAGTGTGATTAATATTTGTGGTTTTAAGCAAAATGTCTCAAGAACTTTTGGATGGATTACCAAAACATTTGGTGCAAACATTCAGGTTCACCCCAGAATAAATTGTAATAACTTTGGAGATCCTCTGACTTTTCCTGTAGCGCCACCATCAAGTCTTCGGTTTACGACTAAAAACCTGCAAAACAAATGACAATGAATGAAGACCTTGGCGTTAGCTGTACTTGTTTACTACAAATCAGCTAATGTTAGCATCCTGACACGCTAAACTATGATTGTGAACGTAGTGAATATTATACCTGATAAACATCAGCATGTTAACCTTGTCATTGTGAGCATGTTAGCATGCTGAAGTTAGCTCAAAGCAAATGTGCCGAAATACAGCCTTACAGAGCCGTTAGCATGGCTGTAAGGCCATCGCCTTAGGGCCTTTGCACACCAAGTCCATAATTTTCATCTGAAATTGTTGCACATTCAAAAACAAAGACAGCCTCAATATCAATGATGGGGGACTGGAGACTCAGTCTGAGGACTCAATTGTCTGTTGTGCTCATATACTGCAGCTGGCGCACCACTGCAATGCGATGCACTAATTCTGACGGTTAATAATGGGATCATGAGGGTCACTTATCGGTTAGAAAAAACATTCAAAATTAGCATCCCTACTTCTTTCTAATGTGTTGTTGTGTTGTCTTAGTTTACAAAGGCCTTCAGTCTTGTGTGAAAGTGGATGGCATTCAACCTCTGGGTTTGGGATTTCAAAAATGTAATCCTCGGATACTAAGATCACTGGGTTAGGAAATGTTTGATCAGGGGCTCAGTCATAATTTAGTCATTATTTATTGTATTTATTGTAGCATAAATGTTACCATATTTGCTGCATGTGCTTTTTCGTAACACATAGTAAGATGCTTCTAAGTCTTAAGGTCCTCACACTTGCATGCCTTTGGTTGCATTAGGGGAAACAGGGGATCCAGTGTTTTAGGAGCATGATTCTTTTTTGTTTTTGCTTCTTTTTTTCTCATTTTTTTACTCTCTCTTGTGACTTTATGGAAGTGCAGTACTAAACTGCTGGGGTGCCCCTTTAAGGACATATGAGCCAAGTGACCTGATTGAATCACTCTTTGCATGATTTGCCATCCCACAACATGCTTCATTTGCATGTGACTTTGATGCATCAACCTGCGGCAGACAGTACAGCATGTAGCATGCATTTTATTAAGTTACCGTCAGGCCTAATGATATCATGGCACTGTCTCTGTGGTGTCCTCTGCTTGTGCAAACATATTACAGTGAGGCTGTTTTCTGGGTCAGTAAGTTAAATATTTCAGATGGTTTATTTTTAGCGCCATCTGCTTCCACTTTGTGCATGCTCTGTGTGTTGAGCGTGCTTGTGTTGGTGCATCTCTCACTATCTGCAATAACTGCAGGCTGCATTTGACCCACTAAGTCATCTCCACATGGCCCCCAGGGTTTATCAATTGAGTGTTGTGTGCAGAAGCAGGCCACCATAATTGGTTGCCAACTGACTGTTTACATATCCAACAATATACAGGATATGTATCAGACATTAAACATTCTTTATACCTGGCTGTAATATCAGTTATCTACCCGCAACCCATCAGTCAGGTTTCACTGTGTGCTAGTTTCCATAAAGCTCAGTTTTAGTTGCTTTTGTTTGTGAGTCAATGAGCCATTAAACTCTAAACACCACACTGTTCCTTAGGGAGCTGTCTGTGGAGGCATATTAATTATCTTCTTTTACAATTCTCTGTTAGGTTGCTTGCATGTAATCACTATAATGTGAATATAATCATAGTGAAGAGTAGTGTAAATGTTCAGTGTGCTTAAAGCAGTGGGAATCTAAATGCCATTAGATCACTTGTACATGGCATTGAGCTGTCTGGGGGCAAAGAGGGCACTGTAATTGCTGCAGAGACAAGTGGTCATTGAACTGTGAAAAGCAGCAAGTTTTCCACAGATTATGAGAAACAAAATGATTGGAAACTGCTCAGGGGCAAAGGTCCCATGATAGTTTTTGACCTTACCACATATGTGGAATCAATGCAGGGCTCTGTTGTTGACCTTAGTTGTTCTCTGCAACACATACTGCTGTTCTGTTTCCTAAAGACAGACCTCCTACAGTACCCATGCTCATCCCCTGCTTTGCTTCTCTCTTCTCTCGCACTCATTCCACGTAGGTCTTCCTCGTAAAATAAAAATAAATCCTACTCAATATAACCTATTATATGCTAAGATTTGTCCCTCCAAAATTTCTTAAATTAAATTAATAGTTTACAAGTAGTCACACAAGGCACTTTTAACTGGTTATGAATCTCAGTTTAATACTGATGCCTCTACTGTATATGACCTACATAAGCAAAGACCATCAGTGAGAATATTCGCTATTTTTACAATTATGCTTAATATATGTCACCGGTTCTAATTGTAATTTGTTCTAATTGTAATTTAACCTCCTTTGCAACAAGCTAGAATGATGATTGGTATCAATGGATAAAGTTACTTGTCTTCACTTTATCCTTTTCATTTTTTCAAGGGTAACAACTCCCTCTAACTCTTGTTGTCCTGGCACTTACACTCACTTCAGCATGTGAAGTCTGTCAGAGCTTAAATGAAGTGGAACCATCTTGACTGTCTTGCTCACAAGTCAAATGAGCTCATGAGGACAAAATGCAGAGAATAAACATATCACATCTTGCAACCCCAATTTCAAAAGAAGTTATATCTTAGCACTTCATCTGTAAACGGACTTGCAGCCGACCCAGGCGAAGCCACAGGGATCCATTGTGCCTCTGCCAAGCTGTGGCAGGGCCCCGTCCAACTTCTCACCTGCAGCATTGTCCGCCCGGGGAGCTCAGTGCAGAGTAATTGGGAGCCGAGATTCCAGGACAAGTTTCTTTTTGTCCATTTTGTGGGAATCACTGACCCGGACGTGTGAGGTCACAGCTGTGGTAATTGGTGCTGGGTGATGCAGCTGTGTGTAGAGTACAATCTGTGAACAATTGTTCTGACTTACACAGGTTGTGTATGAACCGTATGCATGTGCTCTTGTTGCAGGCTAGCATTTGTGTCTTTTTCAGTGTTAGCGGCTGACATTTTGTGCCTTTTCCTTTCCTGAGCTACAAAAGCATGAGCTCTACATGAGTGCCTTTGTTGGACCACTAAACAGAGCCAGTGTACCACACAGTCACTGCTTCATCTCTGTAGAAGTGGCAGCTATTAGTATTCAGACTATGAGAAATACGATAAGGGGGAGATCAAAACTCAGCTTGGCTCTTTCCCAAACTGCTTCCTCTCCACCTACAGATTGTCACTCTGCATGAAGCCACGCTTGCAGCAGTGAAGGGCACTCCGGATTAAGGTTAGAGGTATAAATAAACAGGTAAACTGTGAGACACACACAACTCTTCCCCAGAAGCAGGGAACAGCAGATGCCACTATGGATTTTGATAGGCGCTTTCCTCATTCAGCTGTTATGTGCAGCCCGTTCTCACTCCCAGGGCATCAAATACTGATGCTTTGTCACGCCTGCCCGCTCTCAATAGCACCTTCCATTAACTACAATGTAAACCCATCCGCTGCATCAGTAACTAGTTAGAGAAAGTTCTGTGGTGATGTGGTTTAAAGGCCCTGACACACCAAGCTGACGATCGGCCACCGGACAGTGTTGGGCCATTCATGAGCGTCTGTCGGCCTAGTTTTTTGGTGTGTTTATGTGAGACGTCTGCCTGCGTCTGCCTGCGTCTGCCTCCGTCTGCCTTCCTGCGTCTGCCTGCGTCTGCCTGCATCTGCCTGCGTCTGAGTTTTTTTTGGCCGATTCAGCATGTTGAATCGGCAGTGGAACCCATCGGTGCGAGAAATCATTCTGATTAGCTGTTCAGCTTAAACGAATCAGTGCACAAGAAGAGAAACTTAAATGAGGAAAGCAAGCAAATGAGTAAAGTCAGGATGGCAAACACAGAAGGCTCTTCTCATCTTTTGTGTCCATCTCATCTGATCATCCACATACCAGTGACATGGCCATCTGAGTGAAATGGTGAGTGTGAGTGGTCTGAAAATGGTCGGTAAACTTTGTTTCAACTGCTTGTATATCTGCTGTCCTCAGACACAGAACAGGCATGCTAACTGGCCATCGGTGTAGTCGTTGAGGTGTTCAAGTACAACTTGTCAGCCAAAACAAAGGCAACGTGAGTCGCCGCAACAGGTGGCCTTCATTGCTGTTCGTTGGCATGTGGGAGGCGAGGTGGATGGACCCAGCAACACAAAGCTTTCTTCCATGCATTACATTTCATTTTCATGTTACAATCAGCTGTTCGTACGTGTCCCATGTTCACATCAAGTCTCACAAACCTCAACCATGTTGTATTTTCCTAAACCTAACTGAGTGGTTTTGTTGCCTGAACCTAAGAAAGTATTTTTGTTTAATGCACAACATCAAGCATGTGTTTACTGCAACGGAAAAGAGATGCCAAAGGGCCTGACACAGCATCAGTGTGTGACGAGTTGGGATGACAATGTGTTTGCTCTTCCTTTGCAAATGTGTAACATCCCCAAAACAATGAGCATGTGCAGGTGATAGGCTACATTATTTATGTTTTTATGGTTGGAGCTACGTAACTAGCGAGTCATAAAGGAGGATGATGTCCCCGCTCTTAATCCTGCTTCCTAAACTTTGACTGGTCGATTGTTTTCCTACCTGGCGAAGCAGGCTTGATTTAAGTCAGAGATCTAGGTGGCAATCCAGAGGTCTGATACCAGGATAATTCAGATAAATTACAAGTCAAATGAATTTAAAGACAAAGTATTTTCTCCTCATAAAACATTTGTAAAGTTGATTATTAGAAATGTTTAAATTGTGTATTATTTACATCCATGTTTGCTTGCTCTTCTTTTTCATCTCTTTCATTGGTTCATTGCTACAGTCAGTGGAATAGTGTAAAACCATCATCAGGATGAAGTTGTGCCGTATGCATGTGCACATACATGCACATACATACGGCACAACGTCATCCTGATGTTGAACACTCATAAAAACATTGCTCCATAGCGCTACTACTGGTTAAAAGTACCACCAGGTACTGAGGTTTGAAATTTGATACTTGGGTCCAAAAGACACAGAAGTCAATACTAATTATTTTGCACAACTATTATGGTTATTATGGTAATATCCTCTTGTGAATATGACTCTGGTTCTTCAATTCTGAAGTAAATTTTTCAAAACAGTCCAAAAATTGCATTTTTAAAAGAAACTTCATAAAGACATAGGAAAAAATGTATCTAATGTGTGTGTACCCTTTATAACTTACTGCATAATTTGATAAGAGGGTTTCTTTTGTTTTTTCGCAGCCCAATCTGAGAGGAAGGTAATATCAGAAATGACACACTGACACAGACATCAGTTGAAATGAAACCATATTAAAAGCTATTTCACACTGAGCACGGATTATCATCCAAAAAAATTGGCATGGAAATTTCTAAGAAATATATTATGTGGGTTCTTATGAATGCTTGCACACTCCTGTGGAACATTAGCGTGAAGGAAAAATCTCTGGATGGACCTGAATTTCAGTGGATATCCCCCTGAAGAAATATGACCAATGAAATCCTTTCCTTCAGCTGATGTCATAAAAATGTTTCTGACATTTTGCATAATAATTCACAATCTGCTTCTGCTACAGAGAGTTTGTATTTTTGGAGAAATGGTTTGGTACTTTTTGGTCCAGTGGGACATTTTTCAAACTAGTGGTGTGTTGGAATAAAAGTGGGCCGTCCCCTTCTCAACGCCCGACAATTTATGACAAACACTAGTTTAGCTCAACAATTAAATTAAGGAAAATATACTTGAGATCACCCAGCAGCTGGGACACGATGAAGATGGTAATGTAGCTGATTTGTACTTGCTAATGTTATGTGTTGGTCATAGAACAGGGCAAGCCACAACAGCTAGCGTTAGCATCCAGTTTAGGGTCTGATCAGTTTATCTATTATATAGTTAACCCCTGAGACATTCTCTGTCTGGATAGGTTTTTGTTGTGGTGAGTGGGAACGGCTCTATTTAGGAGGAAACACATTGATAAAAATCAAACCTGGTGATGCAGTAATTTGCACTGGACCCAGTGTGCATTGTTGTCAGTGCAGAAAATATGATTACTACATTGCATTTTTGCATCACACTGGTAAGAAACATCTGTAATACATCAAAAATAATAATGGTCATAATGCTAAAACAAATTAGGACGTTTATTTGTCCATGTGGTTAGAATCATCTTTAGAAATGATATCAACAAAATAATGCACATGCAGTGAAAACCAAAATGTAGACTGACATTGGAAACTTCTTGGACCTGGAAAACTGACCTCCATTTGGCCCTAGAGGTGAAACCCTATCCCAGGTCATGATAGGTGACGCTGATACCGGCCTCCCCCCAACTGACCACCTGTCAGTCTGCACCCGGCCTTGGAGTCCACTGCCTGGTCTCCATGGCAGTTGCTTCCACTGTCATAGCCCCGGGAAGCCACCACCTGTCATGACCTCAGGGTGCTCTGGCTGTAATGGAATAGTCACTAATAGCTTAAGAGTGAGCTATCAGTCTTTCGCAGTGTAAAGCCTGTAACATTTTGTTCTCGCTCTCGAGCTGTTCCGCATGATCTGTCCAAAATTCTTGATTGAGAAATAGAGACATGATTTCCCAGACCTAGACTAATCCTCTTTACATTACGGGATCTGGGTTTAACAAGGGATATTGACAAGGACTTGGCTCACGTCTGGGCCAATTTACTTGGAGCTGTCCACAAAGTTCAGACCCAGGTCATTGCCATCAACACAAAATCTAACTGCAATGAAAGTAAAAAAGGAAAGGGTTAAATAAATAACACACACACACACACACACACACACACACACACACACACACATATATATATATATATAATAAAGGATGAGCTGCTAAATGAAGGTTTCAGGCAGCAGAAACCTAATGAGAGTGCAGAGGAGGAGGAGAAATCCTCATCATGTTTTGATCGTACTTTCACAGTGGAAAAATTACAAAATTAAGTATACTTAAAGGTATGTATATGTTAGAGCAGTTTCAGCTTAATGTGGATTGGGATGTAGATTCCAAAAGTGGGTGTCAGGATCCCCACAAGGGTCGTAGGATAAATCTGAGGGGTCGTGAGATAATCAGAAGAATGAAAGAAGAAGAATGAAATCACATTGTGAAATGGTCACAGCCAATGCCCAGAGAGGAGCGGTCAAGAACGAAGATCTGGGAACCGCTGATGTAGGACGCTGTTATGTTCATGGACATAATGCAACACACATGGATATTACTTACGACTGGGGAAAAAAGCTGGAAATAAATGTCAGAAAATATATAAAAGTGTTCAACCTGACACTGCTCACAAAACAAAAAGTAAGATTTTGTATGTTATTGTAGTTATTTCTGAAATTTTAGTAGTTATTTATAGTTATTTCTAACATATTTTTAATTTTTCTTTTTTTACTTTATTTTATATTTAGTAAAATGAGGTGTAATGAGACAAGACAGGTGAGACTCGACAAGACAGACCTTAATAACTGAGTGACGTGACAGGGTTTACACCACAGTGAAAAACAAGTTAGTTATGCTAACAATTTTTAAATCTTAAGGCCTTTACAAACCGGGGTCATGACAAATAAACAACATGAGACTATTATAGGTCTAGAGCTTTTATTGTGAAAAGTAAGAACAGAAGGGGTTCATTTGGTCTGTGCTACCTTTGTGAAGGTTGACAACTTGGTTCAGACTACTAAGCCTCTGTGTTGCTGTTTCATAGATATAGGGGCAACTCAACGAGCTCTACTCAACATGATTGGTTGATGCCATTATTCGCAGTGCAAAAGTTCAGAAAAATTGACCACCTGTTTTCTTTGCACACTTTGGCCCCTTAACACCAGCTGAGCATTGTTTAAATGCCGCAGCCTACCTGAGTATTGTTGCTGACTGTGTCCATCCCGTTATGACCACAGTGGACCATCTTCTGATGGCTGCTTCCAGCAGGATAATGCACCATGTCACAAAGCTCATATCATCTCAAACTGGTTTCTTGAACATGACAATGAGTTCACTGTACTCCAGTGGCCTCCACAGTCACCAGATCTCAGTCCAATAGATCACCTTTGGGATGTGGTGGAACGGGAGATTCACATCACAGATGTGCAGCCGACAAATCTGCAGCAACTGCGTGATGCTATCATGTCAATATGGACCAAAATCTCTGTGGAACGTTTCCAACACCTTGTTGAAAGTATGACACCAAGAATTAAGGCAGCTCTGAAGGGAAAAGGGGGTCCAACCTTTTACTAGCAAGGTGTACCTAATTGTGTGGCCGTGAGTGTATATTGTAGAAGTGAGACAGTGTCAGTCTATGAACAACACAGGGTCTCCTAGCCATTCCTCCAGGGACAGCTGTGTGACCTTTTCACATAGGATGTGTGTGGTAACACAAGTAACACAACTTGTTCTGGCAGAACTCTGTTGTAATGTCCTCCAGGCTGGACACCAGCATGTGGTCCACGTGTGACACACACACACACACACACACACACACACACACACACACACACACACACACACACACACACACACACAGTGCCCCCGTCACCTCTGGCTGACACACTGTGATGTTACAGTAGAGAACAGTGTTACTGCAGAGTTATGAAACAACACAGGATCAATCAGAAATCCTCTATTTGTCCCACATGGCCGTCTTAATAACCACCATCATGTGCCTGAAATGCAAGTGTCCACATGTTGATGTGACTGAGTAATGCATTTAACATGGTTCAGTCTGTAGACAAACAGCAGTGTCATCACAGGGTACGATACAGATATAGGCCACCATATACAGTAACCTCTCAATAACCTCTATAATAAGCTTAGTAACTGTGTTTACAAACATGTACAAAAGCTTCTCTTCAGGATTCAGCCACACAAATCCATGTGTCTGAAAGTAAAGAATAAATATAAGTATGGAAACAAAAATAAATACATATTCATAGTATACAGTCAATTTTAGGGCTGAAACAAACTTTTATTAAATATTTCTAATACTGAAAAATATTCATATATAAGAAGCTGGAATCAGAGAATTTTAACTTTTTTATTTTTTAAATTACTCAAACTGATTAATCAATTAGTGAGATAGTTGGAGAATAATGTAGTAGCTGACAACTAATTGATTAGCTTTAGTCATTTTTATGATTTTTTTTCAGAGGGAATGTCTGTCTGTCTACGTCTGTCCTGTTGGAAATTAAAAACTTCATTTACAGAATTAGAGGCAAACTTATAACTGTACCGTTACCACATTGTAATTCTTGTCATTTATTTTGTGTCCATTTTTTTATTTGTTGTTTTTCTTTTTACGTCTTATCTAATTTTGTTTTAATTTAATAGATTTGTTTCCATTTTTATTTGCATTTTTTTTTTTGAATTGCATCTGTGTTTGACATTTGCTGTACAAACAGACTTGCCTGGTGCCACATATAGCTCATCACCAACACACTATAAAACACATAAAAAAGAGACACCTTGTAATTTTGATGATTAATCCCAATAGAAAGGCACATTTAAACTTGAAAGTTAAAGTCTGTTCCCTTACTGATTGCTGTTGGACATTAAAGATAAACTGTGTATTAGTATGTGTTGAGAAACTGGATGGATGGACGGACATTTGTTTATATTATTGGCGTTAAGGTCAATCATTGACTTTGAGAAAAGCTGCCTTATGGTCACAGCAGTGTTGCTACAGACACCAAATCTTTCTGTTCAGAAGACCTCCGAAGAGTTTAAGACTGAATTCACACACTGTTTGTTTGAGCTTTGTCAGGCCAGCCTTTAATCAGCTGATACAGTTTGTCAGCTAAGACGTGTTGTGGACTGTCCATAAAGTTTTCAGCCCAAAATAAGAAGATTTGGACTCGTCTGTGAAATAGGTGTTTCTCTTTGTGGAATCTGACCAGTGTTGAGTCTTTATGAAAAGTATTTTAAAATCAATACAATATACATTAGATTTTGTGAAACATCATTAGCTTAACACTGGCTGTTAGAAACAATGCTGTCACACAACATTGGCACTGAAGTATTATAATAACTGTCATATTTCATCTGTATCCTTCCTCATCCTGCACTTAATAATGGTGCTGATAATAGTACAGAAAATCGTCACCCACCAGTATTAAGCCACCAAGGGGGAAAAATGATATAACTCCAGTCACAGCTTTTAGAATGAATAAAATCTAACATAGATGAGCAGTGTCACATAAAAAAAGTAATTATTACACAGTATATCTTTTCTGTTTTTCACACAGAGTAGTAATGTTTGGAGTAAGAAAAATACATAACGTACAGAGTAAGAAATATACGGGGAAAGAAACGTATAGAATAAGGTATGGAGTAAGAAACATACAGAGTCACATACAGTAATGTACAGAGTAAGTAAGATACTGAGTAAGTAACATATGGAGTAACTTACAGAGTAAAAAACATAGGAAGAACATTTGGAGTAATGTACGGAGTAACGTTTGGAATAACGTACATAGTAAGAAATGTACAGGGTAAGAAACATACTGTGTAACATACAGAGTAACATACAGAGTGAGTAAGATACTGAGTAAATAATGTACAGCGTAATGTACACAGTAAAAAACATACCATACAGAGTAAGACATGTAAGTCACATATGGAATAACGTACTGAGTAAGAAACGTACAGGGGTAAGAAACATACAGAGTAACATACGCAGTAAGAAACGTACAAAGTAAGAAATGTATGAAGTAAGAAATGTACGCAGTAACGTACGCAGTAACGTACGCAGTAACGTACGCAGTAGCGTATGGAGTAGCGTACGGAGTAATGTTTTGTGTAATGTATCTGCCACAGCCTTTTATCATGTTAATCGTGAATTATTCATATCTCTTCATATATTCATAATCTGCTTGATTAAATCTTTTTGCTTCTATTTTGTTCTCTTTTTATCCTGTTTATCCTTTCCCTATATCAGCCTTTTTTGTTTCATGTAAAGCAGTTTACTTGCTATACAAATAAACTTGCTTTCCTTTCCTCTGCACTTTGTGGTTTAACTCATTCAAGGACATTATTTCTGCCTCCAGAGTCGCTCTGAGAAATGTTTGTATAACTAAGATGCCAGTCTGCCCCCCAACAACCACTCGAGATGCCCTTGACCCCCAGCTGCCCGGCAGCAGCCGCTCAGCAGCCTGCAGTTGTAGGCAGTGGTTGTACTGAGCTGCCCCCTGGAGTGAATGTGTGTAGAAGTATACCTGTGAGACTTGGTGGTAAAATGAAACTGAGCATGCATGCTCTCAGGATAAAGGTTAAAAAATTCTTTAACACTGACAACTGGACTTACCATTTCCTTTTAAGGTCCATTTGTAGAAATCCAGACTTCCACTCCTGGCACTTTTCGACCTTGCGTCGTACCTGTGGGATATGAATAAGTCATCGGAGGGAAGTCTTTCTTTTGCCAACTAGCTGAATGTAAAACTCAGGTTACTCTCAGCTCCGAGAGGAAGGTGAGTGGGTAGTGTTGTCCCATAAGAGGAGCTGTTTAATGTTTCTGTTGCCATGAAATATTTCTTTGCTTAGTGTGGGAAGTCTGTCAAATAAAGGAGCAGAGCACACACCACTCTGACTTAAAGGAATTCAGTCATTTATTATTTATTTAAATTATTGATGTTAACCGATTATTTATGTTTAATGCATATCTGCTGTAATGGGGCAGCAGAACTGTATGTCATTAAGGTGCAAATATAGAAGTGCATCTGAATACTGTGGCTAGAGGGATGTAGCATGCAGACATATTACGTTTTACATTTTCATTCTGCTGCACATTGTCTGTAATTAACTGCATCAATTTAATCTGATTACAAACAGACCCATCCTCCATGTATTCACTAGTATGAATATTGTTAAAACAAGCATAATTTTAGTCGGGGTTTAAATCACAAGTTTCACCATGATATAATAATATATTGATTCTCTGGACAACAATACAATATTTGCCAATATCCCGAAGTCTGTCACAATACAATTTCAATTTATTTCAATTAAGGGCCTGTGATTGATATTTACTGTATATCAACTCGCAAAAAGCCACTATAATATGATTTGACAGTTGTGTTATTGGGTTTAAATGAAAAACAACTTAATTAAAAACAATAAATATAAAGTGGGAATTTCAAAATATCGGCATGTCTTAAATATAAGTATTGACATTTTCACTGTACATTAGTGTAGGGCAATATATTGATATCATATCAATATTATGATACGAGACTAGATATTGTCTTAGATTTTGGATATCGGACCATCGTGATAAGGCCTAATTGTCTTTTGCTGGTTTTAAATGTTGCATTACAGTGAAGTGATGTAATTATCTGATTTTACTAAACTTATACAGTAGCTGTTATTATTATTATTATTATTATTATTATTATTATTATTATTTTATTGTTTGCTTTTAGCCACTTCTTATTGTCCACAATACTATTTAATTATATCCACAATACTGATGATTGTTTATCACAATCTCATTTTGTAAATATTTTGTAAAAGCACCAATAGTCAACTCTACAATATTGATATCGATGTATTACCAATACTGGATTAGATATCAGGCCGATACTGACTCAGGTTGCTGGATGGGGTATTATGACAAGGGGCTGATCTGTTCATTTCTATATTTAAATACAATATATATTATAGTCTTGAAGTTTTGACCAATTTGTTGTTGCATTAAAAAGGCTGGTGTGCAATTTATTATTGTAATAATAAATAACAGTATAACAACAGTAAATTTATATCTATTTATATCTATTTATTTGTTACATTTTGTTTTACAAAATTAGGAAAGTTACGTTGAAGTCCAACCTGATGTTTCCACACATAAAAGCTACTGGGGGCGGCAGTAGCTCAGTCTGTAGGGAGTTGGCTTGGGAACCGGAGGGTCACCGGTTCAAGTCCCGACATGGACCAAGAACTGAGTGTGAACTGGTAGCTGGAGAGGTGCCAGTTTATCTCTTGGGCACTGCCGAGGTGCCCCTGAGCAAGGCACCAAACCCCCAACTGCTCGGGGCGCTTGTCAGGAGCAGCCCCATCACTCTGACATCTCTCCATTTGATGCATGTATATGGGTCCTGTTTGTGCATGTGTGTGTCTCGGGTCTGCATGTACCGTGTATAAGTAAAACAACAGAGTGTAAAAATTGAATTTCCCCATTGTGGGACAAATAAAGGAATATCTTCTTCTTCTTCTTCTTAAAAGAATGATCCCATTCACTTCCACACTGTGAGACATAGAGCTTATTAATTAAACACAGGTATCAGATCGGTGCTCAGTATCTGCCCAGGTATCCGTATCTATATCAGGGTTGAAAAAGTCAGATTGGTGCATCCCTATTGCCCAGCTCTACTTTGCATCAATCATAATTTGGATCGTTGATCACTGAATTGATATATTCACCCAGATGGATGTATATATCTATATCTATCTATCTATATTTTAGCAGCATCCAATCAGATTTGAGATTAGAGCTCACCAGGATATACAAAGAAGATTTTAAGAATAAACAGGTGAAAAAGAGAAATGTGAGCCTGGGATTGGAAGGACAGTGTGGATCTGGTATGTGTTGTTGTGGCATGTTGACATCTTGAGTCAGACCTAAACCAGGACTGACATCGCAGGACTGGCCTGAGAGGAGGGCGAGGGTCCAGCTTTGAAAGAAAATATTTTTTTACTCTACAGCCTCTACTGCCGCCTTAAAAAGAAAAAGAGCAATGTAAATTCTGGATTTTAATGCAGGATTAAACAGTAAATGTCCTTGTTTTTGTTTTTTTTTTCTTAACCTCAGCCATCATCGCTGCCCCCCTCACAACCCTCCCTCTCCTCCGTCTGTCTGTCAGCTGAACTCAAAACAGAACCAGGATCATTATGTGTTGTGGTGACCGGTCTGTGACCCCACAGTGCATTCTGCCGTGCCCTCCTGGGTGTGCCACAGTGGGGGTAGATAAAGAGCGACCACAACCTCTGACATGTCTGCTGGTGTTTTTGTTATATGCACAAAGTGTTTTTGTGTCTGTGTGTACACGGCACACCTTTAGGTTCTGCGTGTTATTTTTCTACATGATTGCGAAGCTTTGTGGATTAGCATCTTCCTGCTATAGGGTGCGTAGTGCAAAGGGCAAGGTGAACATACATGTTCAATGGATCAATGTGTGAGTGCATGTGTGGGTGTTTTTTGCGTGTGTGCAAATTTCACACCAGTAGAATGAGTGGATTTGTTTCCGCCACAGTGATGATGGAATTATCTGTGTGTAACATTGATAATGTGTGTGTGCTGTTTGTTTTCTGTGTGTGTGTGTGTGTGTGTGTGTGTGTGTGTGTGTGTGTGTGTGTGTGTGTGTGTGTGTGTGTGTGTGTGTGTGTGTGTGTGTGTGTGTGTGTGTGCGTTATCCCGTAGGCTAGCTGCTGCGGTTTGTAGCTCCCAGGGAGATCCGTGACCGAAGATCCTCAAGTTTAGAGTTCATCTTCAGTTCAGCGAGAGGTTCAGCTGGCGGTCAGCGAGCCACTGTTAGAGCAGCCCCTCTCTCTGCTCTTACTCTCTAATACCAACCCCCCACACACCCACCCACACACACTCTCTCTCTCCCTTTCTTTGCATGCAGCGCTATTTTTCACAAACTCTTCCCCTCTGCTATGATTCTCTCAGCTGATCTTTTGCCTTCTGTTTGACCTGGGTTGTGATTCAATCAGGGGGCAAACAAAATCTACAAAAACATTTTTTTACTCTGTTTTCTATCATTTGTATTTTAGCTTAGATTAAACAAACACTGACAAATATAGCTTCATCTTTAACGAGTGAAAATATGTCCAGGTGTTAGCACAGAAAGTCCTTCACTGTCTGTTGCAGAAATAGTTTGCTAAATTGAGAGGTTTTCTTTAATATGTTTTCCTCTGATTTGCCCCTTTTTTCAGGACATAAGGCAAACAGCTTTTTGAAGGTTTTGATTTGTTGGCTTGAATTGACTCAACGCTAATCCCCTTTTTTTTTTCAGGTCATTTATCCGCATCATATAAATGAACCTGAAAGCTTTTGTTTTGGTTTTATGATTGGAATTTTGATGAGGACATACAGTCCTGTTTCTGCTTGACTAGTGTGTGCCGTGAGCCTGATGACCGTTATGGCTGCAGAAATTTAATCAGAAACCCCTTTGTCTCTCATTACAGGAAAACGATGACCTATTTCAGCAGCTGACCTCAAACAAAGTGGTGCTGAGTGTTGGGACTCGATCTGAGAGCCTTGTTTGTGGGCAGTGCCACGCAAAGTGGCCGACCTGACCTCACTAAAACTAAAGGTATGATGATATGCAGGAATTTCCTTAAAAAACAATGTGCAGACTAATACAAAAATAATCCCTCTCAATAATCACTCCTGACCCACTAGAAGTATGTGGTGGTGTCTTTATCTGCGCCTGGATTTTCGCTTGTCTTCTTACTTTGCTGTGTTTCTGGGCTTCAGCAATAACATTTTATTTCTCTGATTCACAGCTTTGTTTTCGCTAATAGGGATGTCACAATACCAGAAATTTAGTAGGTAATACTAATACCAGTGAAATTCCACGATTCTCGATACCAATTCAACACCACGGTAAAAACAAAAGTAAAACAATAAATGTACTTCATCATATGCTCCTTTATTACAGTTTGAATACTGTGTTTTGTTAGGAAGTTAAACAGGTCATAATTCCTTCAATATTATCTATTTTATATTGTTGTGGAAAAAAAAAACTCCTTCAAACAACTGGATCTATTCAAGTTTCTCGCCAAAAACTACTTTTTACAGATTAAATCTGAACACATCATGAAAATGCCAGATTGTACCTTCACTCATTTTTACTAAATACAACCGAATGCATCATAGTGTACATCCTGTATTGAAATCAGCAGGATGAGAGCTAGTTAAGGTTAGCTGTTAGCAGCCAGTAAGCACAGTACTGCACGAGGCAGCTAGCTAACTGACGCTAACTAACTCCTGTACTGCCGATTTCAACACAGATTTGTTGTTCGTAGTGTAGCATTACCGTCTATCATCTCTGGGACGCGATAGTCTTGTACTTGTCACATTTTCAGAAATTTGGCATTGACTATTTTGGTACTGGCATTTTGGTACCGCTTGTGACATCCCTACTCACAAACGCCGCTCCCTCTCTTCATTCACTCTATAGCCAGCTGTTCTCTCGCTTGCTCTTTGAGATGAGGAGGAGGGGCCAACTTTGAATGCTGTGTGTTTACAAATGTCAGCAACACATATTATACTGTACCTTTTAAAACCAGATACAGCAAATCACATTCAAATGCTGTAAAACATTAAAATCCATTGAGTTGCATGATGTGCATAACACACTGTACCATTCCTTTCAATTTCACTCTGCTATGTATTATTAGTAGTAAATATAGCAGAAGTAGTATTGTTGTTGTCAGTACTCTTTGGCGTACTGTGACTTTTTCTTGCGCACCGGCAATCACAAGCTGAGATACTGTTTTATACCCTTTTGCACCGCGTCTCATAACCTGTATGAACATAAAACTATGTGGGGAGCACCTGGACAAGCCGATGCACAGCATGGGGAGGAGGTGACAACGAGGGTGCTGTCATTTATCAATTCAATGTTCACGTCGTTTTTGTAAAATAATTAGTGACCTCTTCCTCATAACTTGTTTTACTTGTGAACAAATATAAATTATTGAAACGTTATTTAAAAGCTTTGATTTACAGAATATGATTTGAGAATGAAATGTTCAGATGATGGCTGTGATATGTGTAAATAATAAAATAATCATTTAACTAGTAATGACAGTGGTCCAAAATGATTGGACCTTCAAAAATTTTCTTGAGGGGGGACCCCCAAACCCAGTATGTCCCAGTATATTTTATTCACTGTAGAAATTCACAATGTGTCTCTGTATCCTGCTGCATAACATTTAGGAGCATCCTGACTAGGACACTGCTCCTACCACCTGAATGATTCCCAACTATAGGCTACAAATAACACAGAAACGCACCTTAACTATTAACACTAAACACACCACCTTAACCGTGTAAAGTTCCAGTTGGAATATTATTGGAGTATTATTATAGGCATACTATAGGAGATGCGGTAGCCCATGTATAATAATGGCAATAAAAAAAAAAACAGCTGGTTATGACTGACACAATATAACATGCTCAAAGAAATAATTAATAAATAGGTATAAATGACACGAGATTGCTGATACCAACCGATATATATGCCAACATGTGAATAAGAGGAGTACTGGCACCAGTACTGGTTCTTGTAATACATCAAAGTCTGACTTTACCCTGAATTGCCCAAGTTTTCACATTTTCACTCATCCATTTAACAAATATCTAGTTATTCTGTTGATGTTAATACAGTCTGTCTGGCACATGCACTGTATAACTAATTGCTGTATGTGCAATGACCAGCTTTATTATTTCTAAGCAGCTGTTTCCTGTCTGACCTGACAGTTTGGCCAGATGCTACTAGCCAAGAACAAAACAGAATGAAGGTGAAGCTTATTGAGGATTTATTTCTAAAACAAATTATTGAATCAATTTAATTGACCAGATGTTTTAGTCTGTATACCAGAGAAATTAATCAACTCCATTTGAATGTATATCTTTTTGGAGATTAAATACCAATTTCCTGCTGTTTTACCAGTCATCCTGCCTTTTTCTTTTTGGACAGAATGACCTCGGCTATGATGCTCTTGGGTGAATTTTATCATCAAGTTTGCGGCTGAAGAGGAAACTCCCCAGCGGAAGAACAACTCAATAAGCAACTGCTACAGTAAGTACTGAAGTGAAGTGCTGTTGTTTCGGCCTCACCAAATCACAGGCAACATCACAGCGGGCTTTGCCATGATATACGGTGCATGTGTGCAACCCTTCACCCCCCATGCCTGTCTGCTCTGATGTGGCCCAGCTTGTTAAGCCAGCCCGTTGGCATTGATCCAAGAGGGATAATGCTAGATTGAAGGGGCTAGGCAGGGTAAGTGTTTACCACATGATACAGCCAGGATGTGACACAGGACAAAACAAACAGGTCACACTTTATTGGCTTAGTTAAGCAGAGACGCCTTAGCTCTCAATATGTTGCACTGTCTGACTAGTTGGAAAGAATATGGAGAGATAATTCACAGTATAAGAGGCTTTACTGTATATTACAAAACATGATATAGTTCGTGAAGAATATGTCTCCCATACAACATACATATACTAGTTATTTTTAGTTGTTGTGTAAAAAAACAATACTTGTTTAGCTGATAATATATTTTGGCTTGATCTTGTTTATCATTATTTTATTTTATTTTTTTTTTTTTTTTATGTTTACGTGTTTGGTTTGTCTGTTCTGGGCTCCTGTAGAAACATGGAGGTGCAACATGGTGGGCTCTGTGGAGAGGACCTGCTCCCTATGCAGATATAAACGGCTCATCCTAAGGTAACAAAAAACAACAGTTCTTATTTTCAGGTCATTATACACTAAAGAAAACATATTTATCAATATTATATTCAATTTCTGCTCATAGGTCCCCCTAAATCATCGCTTCTCAAACTCTGGTACGCATACCCCCAGAGGTGTGGTCAAGTCTCATGTCTGTTCGTATACATCTCTTTTCCAAGGCCTTGGTCATGTGGTTGCAGCTATGTAGTAGGCTGGTAGTGTGTAGCAGAGCTAGCTAAATAAACATGAAGGTTTAAAAACACTGCAGTCGTGGCTCCAAATGGGAACTAATCAGAACAGAAGTCCAGATCAGGAGGAGAATGTTTCAAGCATCCCGTTAGAAACTGAAGTGGGCGACAGTGAACCGAGCACAAGCGCTAACAGCTACCTTAGCAGCGCCAGTGACGTCTCCACGACACCTGCTATCTGTAAATGGACTCAAGTTACCTCAAATCTGGATTCAGCTGCAGCAAGACAGAGGAAGAGCCCAGGCTGTAGTGCGTGGTATATGGTGAAGTTTTTAGCAATGAATGCACGAAACCATTGCACCTGACAACCAAACACGCAGTGCTGAAAGACAAACCAGATGATTTTATTTTGTAAGAAAGGGCGATGAACTGAAGCAGTCAAAGTCCACGATTCAGTCCTGTGCTACACCCATGGCCAAAGCCATGTATACCTGCTGCTGCCTATCTTGGCCAGGTCTTCCTTGAAAAAGAGGGTCTTAATCTCAATGGGATCTTCCTGGTTAAATAAAGGTTAAATATATAAATAAATAAAACAGGAAGCTTCGTACTGTGTGTATGTGTGAGGCCGGCTTCACTTGCAGTGATAAAACAAACCACAGACGCAGGATGAATGCAGAGTCAAACCTGAGACTGAGGCTGACCTCGGTTGACCCAGACATCGCAGGACTATGTTCGCAGAGACAGGCGCATCCTTCTCATTAGGCCTATGTAATGCATCTGTTAAATACAGTTGTTCTTCTTAATGTCCTCACTTGCTGTGTGTGTGTGTGTGTGTGTGTGCGTGCGTGCGTGTCCTCATTACTGTATTTTAACATTGGTCATAATGGGAGTACTTGGAGAGTGTAATATATTCTGAGGTGGTACTGGGTGTAAAAAGTTTGAGAACCACTGGCCTAAATCCTACACACTTAAGGGGTCACTTTAAGGGGTCTTGGGTGGATGAAATAAAAAAATATATACCTGGTAGTTTTTATTTAAAATGTGTATAATGTATGTATATGTGATATAATTTTTTTCTTGAGGATGAACTTTTCAAACAGCACACTCATACAAAAACATTAAAGTACTGTATCCACAGGAACATCTAGGAAGTTATTAGAATGAGTGACTCTACGCAAGGGCAGCTTTTTGCATAGTTGGACCAATCTATGGGTTCAGCAATGGCACCTGGCAATGGCGATGAAACCATCTTATCAGAACACAAGCTCTGCTGCCTCTGCTCTTTGGCTCCCACCGCGATACCGTATTGCTGAGTCTCACTTTGCATGAGAAATCGAAGTGCAATCCCGTTCTTTATGGCCGCTACCCGCGACCTTTGTCAACCCAGCGAATTAACCGAGAGGCGTATCAGCCATGCTGGCCCTTTTCTCCCAGAGCCTGTCCTATTAAGTGAGTGAGGAGCACGGTGCGGGTCACACTTAAGTAACCTTATCTTGTAATTGGGTTCAAGGTTAAGTGACCCTGGAGCACGGGGGTCCGGGGGTTAAGGTCACAATGTCAGGCAGAAGGGGGAGCTTTTAATCACTGATGGGGCTGGAAATCAAGGCCTGGGCTTCTGCTATCTGTTAGGCCGGACCCGCCCACCCCCATCACCTCCAGCCTCATTCACATCCCACGTGAAGCTGTCCGTGTAGGCTGGAACAATGTGGGGTTTAGGGGGGTCGAATGGAGCAGTTGCCAGGCAACCCATATTCAAGCCAAGGTCTTGCAAGCTTTTAACCTTAGCACAAATCGATGTAGACGGCAATTGGGCTAATATTCATTGAGCAGATGGGAAAATTAGGCACAGGTCTGCCTGCTGGAGATAGAGGAGGGACACGCTGTTGGTCTAACGGTCATAGCGTCACTCAGACTCCTCTAATTGAACGTATTCACAGTGAGGGAAAAGCTCTGAATGGTGGGGAAAGGTTGACAAAGAAATAGCTGCGACAAGCTTTTTAATGAAGCAACATCTCGTTGAGCTGTGGCACTTTCTTCCTCTCCTGCGATTCTTTTCCTCTCTCACCTCACCACTTCCCCTGTCCTTTTCTGATCTCTCCGTTTTCCTTCACGTATAGCCTATCATCGTTCTCTGTCCTTATTTTATCCTTTCCTTCCTTTTGTGAATCTCATCTTTCTTTTTGTGACATATCCTAATTGTTCTTTCAATGTGCAAGGCATAGTTTGTACTCTGACACACACACACATATACATACACATATATGTACATATATATACATACATATATATATATATATATATATATATATATATATATATATATATATATATATATGTATATATATATATATATATATATGTACATATATATGTATATATATTATATATATATATATATATATATATATATATATATATATATATATATATGTACGTATATATATGTACATATATGTGTATGTATATATATGTATATATATGTGTATGTATATATATGTATATATATGTGTATATATATATATATGTATGTGTATATATATGTGTATATATATATTATATGTATGTGTATATATATATGTATATATATATATGTGTATATATATATATATGTATATATATATATGTGTATATATGTATATATATATGTATATATATGTATATGTATATGTACGTATATATATACACACGGAGAATTCTTATGATGCTGATTTTATGCAGTGTAAAACAAAAATGGTGTTAGCTGTTGTGGTGGCAAAATGTTGCTAAACTGTGTGTGTTTACCAGTGAATATAAACATGATCCGTAGTTACACATTCCTCAGGTTATTCTCAGGTAAAAACCATCCAGACATGTTCTTAAAAAAAGAGCAATCTTTTAATTTCACAGCTCCCCCCCTCTGTCTTTTAGAAAGGGAGATGGATGACCACTGGTGGAGGGGTTCAGGCAGCATGACCCATAGACCTATCCATTGCCAAGGGCGAGGAAATAGCCCAGATTAAAGAGCTTGTAAATAATGGCCCATAAACATCTGCCTGTTAGCCGGGCCAATCCATCTCAGTCTCCCATCTGGTCCTCTCTTACTCTCGCGCTCGCCCGCTTTTGATTTCCTCATTGTGAACGGTCCACAGGGCAAATGCATCATCAGACCAAAGTCAGTCATATTCCAACACAAACAAACACAGAGATTGACCCTGGGGTCGTGTACAGTTCAAATCCCCAGCAGTCACTGCACCCATGACTCAACCCAAAGACAACAAAGGGAAGCATTAGCTTTGTTTTCCTTCCTCGGGCTTCTTTCCATTTATTAGAGCCTCTGTGTGTATTGCGTTGTTAGATTAGCATAAGGCAAAAGTGAGCACATACACGCATTTATATACAACAACAGTCATGAATTGCCTTAATTATTTTTCACATGATTACAGTTGTTTTACCGTCTGCCCTCCTCTGACAGACTCAAACCTTATTGTTAGCAGGGCCTCATCAGAGCTCCTCCTTAATTAGTGATTAGGCGTTGTTAATGTCGGGCTCCCAACATCTGCTCCGGGGACTGGCCACTTGTACTCTCTCAGATCTCCTGTGAATAGACCCATGGCACTGCTATTAACCACCTCAGTCGTGGCCGGACTGCAGGTGGCAAATTATTCTAAACAAAGGGCCGATTACTGGCAGACTGAAGCTGAGCTGTCGCCAACAAGCCTCATGTACGGTATATAATTTGTCTTTTGTGTCACGTCTGAGGTTCAAACGGCTTCACTGATAATCACACTCCAGGAAAAGTTAAGGGATCAGGAAAGTTTTTAGGGCAACATAAAAATTTTAAATTTGCAAATTTAATGACACTCAAAGCAAAAAGAAAAATTGCTTATACCTGCAGTAGGCAGAAGTTTTTTGGCATCATTGAGCAAAAATCTCATAATAATCTTTCAGCATATTGTAATTCAAGTGTTCTGAGAGAAACCTAGACCTCTGCACCTCCTCATGGCTCTGTTTACAGGCTGATGGGAGACTTTGGCCAATCACACATCATTTCAGAGAGAGAGTTCCTATTGGCTGTTCATTCAATGGAGGCCGCTGTCAGTCGCTGGCTAACTGCAATCAAAGACAGTGCTGATCAAGTACAGATTCATATTTTGTCACTGTAATGCTGTAATAAATACTGTAATTACTCCGGCTGGTGGGCAGTGCTTGGTATTTCCTCAACTTATCTCAACATGGCTGCCGGTTCACAGCTACAACTACAAGATGCCGAGTTTGACCGTTTGATCGGAGGTTGTGAGTGACTGACAGCTGCTCAGAAATGGTAATCTCCAGCTCAGCTCTAATTGCTTGTTTTCCTCTTGTTGATGCCATTAGGATATTTTTTTTCAGTTTAGCTGTCTCATGCACTACTGTTAGGACATAGTGACCATTTTATAAAAATAACTTAAATCATTTGCTCCATTTTTACCCACTGCAGCTTTAGTAGAGCTTTGAGTAGGGCTGTGCATTATGGAGAAAGTCCAATAACACAACCAACTACCTTGATACCTTGATAGTGATGTTACAACAATATTGTAGGGTTGACCATTGGTGCTTTCACAAAATGCTTGCACAGTGAGATTTTTGATAATCAGTTATCAGTTATGTGGATATGTAATGACTAAGTAGGTAAAGACAAATAGTAGGAGCTAGAACAGTCTGGTAAATTCTGAAAATTACATCACTTAACTGTAATGCAGTATTTAAAATGAGGAAAATACAACATTTTATGCTAAATTACGATATCCAAAATCTAAGACAACATCTGGTCTCATATCACAATATCAGTGTAATATCAGTTTATTGCTCAGCTGTAGCTTTGATTGCCCGTCTGAGGATCTTTAACGATCTTTCTTAGCTGTACTAATGGGGAAGCATGTGGGATGAAATTTACATCCATAGTAAAATCTGGATCTATGCTGTCTTTGTGTGTATGCTCATACCTTATGCAGTTATGTGCTTACCTTTGCAAAGCAGATCCTTGGTGTCTGAAGGGAGTGGTTTGGAAGCAATTGTTATGTGCAACGCGTGCAAAATTGAAAATGAGTGCAATGCAAGCTCAGAGATTCATCAAATAATATATTGATCCCCTTAATTGTAAAAGCAGCAATCTTGTTCTTTTTGTATTAGCTCAGCAGACAGTGACCACTAATGTGACTTGGTGTTGCATGTCATGTAAACCAAGTATCAACTTGTTATTAAATCTTTAGAAAAGCAGATATCAAGACCTCGGTCAACAATTTTACAGATGCTCCTTTGACCACTAGTCGCAGCCGTGGGTACTTACACCATCAAACCGGTATTCTTGTTGTAATGGAGATGCAAATACCTGTCATGCTGTGCTGACGCGCCGAGGCAAACTGAGCCAAGGCAGCACGTCGGTATGGAAAAAGGTTATCGGATGCCAAAACACTCCATGGCGGTTTATAAATTCTACTACTAATCTAGCAAGAATGTGCGTTTGCTCTTGGACGTATCTCATTGGCCAGTGTAATGCCTTGCTGGATGACGTTCTGCGGTGCCAGAGCACACAGAGCTAAAGTCGGTCTGAATGTGGCCTAAGGGCACTTTCACAAACCATAATCCATTTGGCAAGTCTGAATCAGAGTGAAATTAATACTTTTGGTTTGTTTTCTATTTAGTCTGGTTCAATTTCACAGTGCACAAATTCAAGCTGACCAAATAAGAAAATTAATTTGCTGAGGGGTGTGTACAAAGGAGAAAATTTATCTTTTTTGTCTCAAGCGCTGCCACTTAAGTGTTTTCACTTCAAACTGACTGACTCGGCACTGATATAACCTTACTGTGTGCACAAATCCATCTCCTCCAGTTTATCTCAAATTACTTTATAAACGTCGTTATTTTTGTGGATTTTATTTAGCGTATTTAGCCCAGAAGCCAAGCAAACATCGGACTTCTAGAGACGTCCAGGTCAGCCCTCTCCCTCTCATGTTAACCTTCGTTGTGTCCGTCCAACAAATGCCCGTGCAGGTAGCCTACGTTTTCAGTCGCTTGGAAATGGTCAGAGACCGCCTCTCACAGTATACCCTTTTTTAGAGCTGCTTACCAAACTCATCAATCATTTGATAAGTAATATCCAATTAAAAAACATTTAGTAACTTTCAAGCTTCTGCAACACAAATAACTAGGACAGCAAACCTGTAACGTATAGTTATGATCTACGGGCTACACCGTGGCTCTGACCAGCATTTAAACATATTACGTATTTAGTAAATAACACGAGGTATAAAAAACAGTGTCATGAACCAGATTACACTGAGTGTAGCTTACTGTGGCAATGCAGCCTAGTCTCACAGCAAAGCATGCAATAAATCTGCCTGTCCACCGGAAGAAAGAGTGTCAGTATCCACACTTGTGTGATATCGGGTTGGGTAATGACATCAACAGTTGGGTAAATATAAGTCTCCAGCAACAGTTTGCATATAAAAAGTGGATCTGCAGTAGACATAAAAATCACAACAGCTGAGGCATGTTACTGCTAAAACACCAGTCTGTTTTGTGAAACATTTCATTCAGGACTGGACTGAAATGATGAATTTTAGTTCCATAGTTCCACAAATGCTCTTTTGCAAAGTAGTCTGATCAGAGATGGCAGTCACTCATCACTCCACCCAGTGACGCTCAATGTCACAATAGACAGCACACGCTAGCCTCAACAAGACTTATAAGTTTGAATGAGAGGCAGGTAAGTAGATTTTCCAGGCAGGTGAGCTGCAACTAAAGCTTCATGATCTCACATCACTGAGAGGGACACTGTCCTTCACATCTTAAATGAGTCCTCTAACCTCACACTGTCAGAATGACTGATTTACCATCTTAACGCTGGATCTCACTCAAGGTAAGGTGTCCAATGATGGCACCTTATGTGGCTTACTTTTATGCATCTCAAAATTGCACCATAGTCTTCTCTAGATTGTTTTTTACTTTTTTATAACTCATCAAATTTTTCATTCTGAAACCTTTTCCCTCAAAATCACCATTTCCTTCGCTTCCCCCTTTAAGTCAAGCCTCAGCTTCAATTTATGAGCTGCCTTTTTTGACCTAGTAAGTGACCCCACACCTTAAACACATTCCAATGGCGCTAACACATTTATTTGGCAGATAAATCATTGCTTACCAAATGCTGGTGGTGGTGTGCAAGGTCAAAGCTGTGAAGGGGATAAAAATGAAATCACAGTGGTATTGGTCCAGCTTAGCGCCTCCATCAGTGTCCTATGAGTTTGTGCTTATGCACATTTTAAATAGAGATTTGAGACACTCATTGTTTTCATGCATTTATCTAAATAAGATGTATATGGAGCGGGAGAATATCTTGACCCAATAGATGCTGGTCAGTTGAAAATATTTCTCCTGCCAAGTTTGCCCAGTTCTCTCTCATTCCTTTCTCCAGTATGCAGTAATTAGAGCTGCAGTCACACAGCACTAACATGTTTATGAGCCTAGCACTCTTTGGCCTGTTCACACAAGGACAAATGTGTCTGTAACTACCGGTACTCATATTAGCAGCATTAGTGAAAACGACATGGTATTCCTTGAACAGGTATCTATCTAGTCTATCACAGGGCTGACACATATTGACAGACATATTCACATCAACATGCAGTTTAGACTCATTAAATTACCTAACTTGCATGTCTTAAGACTGTGGGAGGAAACCAGAACAGGCACATGGAGAAACTACACACAGATAAGTAGAGTTGTTCAGATATCTGAACTTGTTGTATTGGTCGATACAAGTACCGCGCCGATATAAGCCTGAGTAGTTATTATTATTATTATTATTATTTAACAGCTGATTATTACTGACCATGTATGGATATGATATGATTACTTGTTTGGCCTGGCTCAGGTTAACCCGTTGTAAAACATGAACAAATACATACAGAGAATGAATGTGATTGAACAACACTAAGCCTCAAAATGGAAACTTTACATGATGTTATACTTGTTGGATTTTCCATTGTGAAATATTGCCAAATGGCTCACATTTTCCTCGCTGTAACAGCCGTTACTCTCTCCACTAGCTCCGCACTGTTGTTGTTTGCTGTCGTCACTTGCAGTCAGTTCTTCTGAGTACTGCTTTAAAACAGTACTTGCCAGTGGCAGCCATGATACATCCAGAGTGACAGCACACTGAAGGCTACTGTTTTGGAGCGGTGAGGAAGACAGGTTGATTTTTTTTTCTGGGTTAATAGATTATGGTCTCGACTGGTACATAGACTGGCATACTCACCAGTACCCAATCAGGCAGGCAGTATTGTAAGCATTTCCGATACTGGTATTGATATTAGAACAACTCTACAGATCCCTTTCCTCACAGCAAGAAAAGTATGTGACCTTCTAAAGTATGTATGCAGGTGTACAAAAACTCATATCATGAGCAGTTACAGTCCTGGTGGCTTTGGAGTTCAAGGCCACATCCACACTAACAGCAATTTGATTGATTGGTGGAGGCATACAAACGCGAGGCTGTAATTTCAATTCATTCATGCTCTGTGGGATGGTGTGGCTAAGTAACCTCATCTGATATTTGTACAAATAAATCATCGTCATCCACATATTGACAAAAATGTAAAAGCATGCTAGAACTTATCATTACCGTGAAGGTGGGCACCCTGCAGCATTTACACCTGGGTGATATCTGAACAGCAATGCACATGTATGTTTAATTGTTCACTTCTCCACGTATCCATCAGTGAAATGCCACAAGGATGAATCAAATGAAATGTGCAGCCACCTCATCTAATTCTTCATGGGTGGCGGTTTAAGAGGGGATCACCAGGGGATGCTAATTTGATTTGTCTGACCAATCACCCAATAGGGCGGCTTATCCATGACCTCTGAAACTGTGAGTTTTCCACTTGGCTGATCAGGGCGTGAACCTTCACTTGACCCCCCCCCCCAGCCTGTATGGTAATGTCATTTACCAGGGGGAGGGGCACTGATCAGCGAAAAGATGTTGAGTGGGGCGATGCAGCCTTCACTCAAGGCCAGTCTCTGTATCTTGTCATGTCAAAAATATAAGTTATGTCCAAGAAATAACAGACAGAAATCTGATGAAAACTTGTATATAATTGCCAAAGTATATGTGCATCAATCAAAAAAACAAACAAACAAGCAAGCGATTTAGCCACGCTAGCAGCATGGCTGTAGGGATGGCAATGTTGGTCGGTCCCCTCTGGTCTAGACTGAAACTATTGGATGGATTGATGTGAGATTTTGTACAGATATTCATTGTTCTCAAATGATTGAACTTAAGGGTGATAAATTCAACATTTACAATGTTAATATAGCTGCAAACAACTATTTGCCTTATAAAGATATAGTGGATTAATGGCATCCTGAGCAGAGAATGAAGTATGTGTGTGTGTTGTAATCCAAGCTTCACTTTGCTTTGTTTACATAGCCGGTCCGGCTGCATGTGCATGTTAGTGCGTGTGACTATTAGATGGATTGCCATGAAATTTGGTGCGCACATTCATGTTCCCATCAGGAGGAACTGTAGCAACCCTGACTTTTCATCTAGGGCAGGGTTAGGCACCGTGAGGCAGGGATGCCACCACTGGCATGAGGTAACCAAGGGCTGATCACATCAAGACACGTCGCTACAGGCACGCCCGCTTCAAAAACATATTAAGTGCTAGTATCAAAGTCTCACTCTTGCTTGATTTGATTGGCTGTCTGGCTCAAGTGTGACATTGAGAGCTGTGCGACTCTGTGCCTGGCACTGAAAAGTTGAGAATATTTAAACTCATGTGAGGACTGCATGACAGGCACACCATAACAATAGAAAACAATGGTTTTGCAGGTGACACGTTTCTAGCGATGCATCTCAGTGTGATCGGTGCGTAAGTGTGCAAGTGAATTTCTCTCTCTTCTTATTCTCATCTGCATGCCAAATCACCTCTTTCACAGCCATTGACAGTTGCGTGGTCACAGCTATAACGGTGCCAAAAAACCCACACTCACCGCCGCCACACACACACGGTCTATCGGACGGTCACAAAAGTTAAGCCAGACGACAGAGTATCATTACACCTGGCAGACACACAGCTGACAACCTGCTAAACTAAACTAAATGACGCGGTGGTGGAGGTGGTGGAATTTTACAGGGAAAGTGGCTGCATGCCCAAGACACTACATGCAGCACTGTGGCTGCTACAGAAACTCTCCTGACGGTGAACTGGGGACTCAGTTGTCTGTTGTGCTCATACACTGCAGCTGGCGCACCGCTACGAGAAGCACTAATCTTGTCAGGTTAATGGTTAATAATCAGCTAAGGAAGGTTGGTTATCGGTTAAATTTTTTTCAAAATCTTCCCTAATACCTGTGTTAGAGGATGTGGATAATCCCAGGCCCGGTATCGTCAATGATAGCAGGTAGACAGTAAAAGGGATTTCCTGGTCAGACTCCAAAGCCCTGTGAAAGCATGCAGGGCTTTGCATAGAAGTGCTGTGATCAGAGCACAGGGGCTCAATTAGCTACTGTTATGGGTGGGGGTGGAGAGCGAGCAGAGGTCCAAATCCTCTCTTGCAGGCCCAGCTGGGAGGATTAAGAATGGTTCCTGTCCCGTGGCTGACCTCTTCAAAGCCTGCGCAGATGTCCTGATCCCCCTCCAGACACCCACTGATCACCAACACATCCTCAAATACTCCCTCTCCTCGATCCCTCTCTTGACCCCTCAACCAAAACAAAGCACTCAGGTGACATTTCTTATCACAAGAGCACTCACCCGCTCTTTGAATTGGTATCTGTGGTATCTCATCTCCTCTGCAGTACATCTTTCTTTCTCTTTCTTGGTCCCTCTGTTTTCCCTCTGGTCCTGAGAGGACTCCCCTTCCTAGTGTTGGCTGTCATTTGACACCGAGCATGGTCCGGTTTCTGGATGACCTTAGCATGGAAATTAACCTGTCACTCTCAATACTACGCCGCCCTTTGGTTGCTGTGGGTTTTCAAATAGGAAACCAAGGTCAAGAGGCACCGGCAACAACAGAGAGCGCGAGATTTTGAATGACACACTAAATCAAAATAGGAAATAAACACTTTATATGGAGATAGCTAAGAGGTCCTCTGAGGTCGGTGGTGGTCCTTTAAGGTTGTGACCCTTTTTTAGGGTGATAAGTCATGTCTTGGTCAGAATAATGGCCACCCAATTGGAGCTTCATTTAAGGCTAAGAGGGCACAATGGACAATGAATGGATTAAATCACTCTAGGGGGTGCAATCCAAGATTACTTTCAATCTGTAAAGACCCTCACAGATCTCCTGAGAATAATCCAAATGTGAGATTAGTTGTTTAGATAATTATTTTCTGTATTTGTGCCGTCTTTGGTGGGCTGAGGCTTGTTCTCACAAGAAAATGTGATTGGTCATTTCCACATTAGAGACGACACATAACATTGCTGGTGAGCACTGTAAACAGTTACTCACTTTCTAAAACATCAGTATCTCTGCCTGGTTCCAGACCTCTGGATTCAAATAATGAAATAATGTTAAAACAAAATGGCAGTTCAGTCTGATTATCAGACTGTCAACTTCCAGCCTGTCTATAGATGATTGTCTAATTTGGCATCTTTTTTTAATATAATACCTAAAATACTGAATATCTCATGTATCTCGATATTACGTTTTGTGATACTATCGATACAGCTCGATATAGCTACAACTCCTCAGCAGGAAGTCCAACTTCCTGTATCTTCACCGGCTCAGGCTCTCTTAAGTTGGGCTGTTGAGGGGGACCAGCTTTCCTTTTTAAGGTAATGAACTGCTCCTCTGCCTTTTTCTCAGCTTTTTAATGAATTATTAATATTTCTTTTAACCGTTTAACTGATAGTGTTAATCACTTAGAATGCTTAATGACGGCTAAATGGTTAATTATTAACATCCCTAATTGACTTCAACCACAACAGTTTCTTAACCCCACCAAAGTGGTTGTGTTGCCTAAACCTGACTTCCTGCGAAAACAGAACTTTATTTTGAAAGGACATTATGTATTTAACAAGCGTATATTGAGATAACGTCCCCAGTCTAGCCAAAAGTAACACTAGAGGGGTACCCCGTGGGTCGGCCTCCGATGCTGAGGGTCCGTGACCAAGCGACGGTCTTTGATGAGCTGGGAGTGAGAATGTGTTGTAATGTGAGGAAGGATGCATCAGATCTGTGTGGAGCGATGAGACCGTTTTTAATCTGCTGCTATTTTTTGCTTTAATGGATGCTGAAGTCACATGCTTGATGTATGTCATAATTTATTGGGTAAATCTGTTTCTATTGCATTTTGTTTCATTTTGCATTTATCAATACATCAACTTTTCTACCTCAGCCAAGCAGTATTTCAAGATTTTTTCAATTTAGCAGCCTTACCATACAGGATTTTTATGTGCAACCTGTAGCATGTTTTGCTATTGATATCTGTAGTTTATTTGTGCACTGATTAATAATGTTTGATAAACCGTTATTTGGTTTGAAGTGGCCTGTTGCATGATTTTAAATTGACACCTGCATGTGCATCAGAAATAATGGTCATTGTATAAAAACCTGTAAATGCTTCAATTCCTCGGTCAAAGACAGACATGAAGTCCTATATCTCTGAATGTCCCTTTAAGCGTGAGCAGATGGTGTCAGAAGCATATGGAGTAGAAATAAGTATGTTAGTTTCCTGTGGTCATCGGAACAACGTGCCAACATGTAGGCGATGCCTGTATGCTCTGACTCTGTTCTCTGAAACATCTGCTCCACATCAGCTCCTCATCTCTCCAGCTCCACCTCCAATCGGCCCATCTTCAATTTCCACTGTCACTTCTATACATTGGTCACCTTCGCTGCTCCTTCCCTCCATCTCTGCGCTCTACCTCTTTCCTTCCATCTCTCCCTCCCCTCCCTCATTACCCCCCACCTCAGCGCAAGGCTGTCAGAGTTTTAGGGATCCGGCGAGCTGTGAAATCGCACAAATTGCTGTTGCTTTGCGTCTGGCCCGGCAACAGAGGGGGGAGATAGACAGAGAGAAAGAGAGAGAGAGATTTTATGCTTCAACACTTCTGAACCTGAATCGCCCCCCATCCCCGTCCCTCGCTGCCCCTTCCTCCCCTTATTCACTCAGACATGGACAAGCACATGCACAGCTGCAAGATTGCATATCTACCCACCACAACCCAAATACCTCCCCCAGCACACACACTCACACACAGTCAACTTCTTCACCCCCACCATCACCACCACCTCTGAACATGTGACCACACCACCTCCCTCGCCACCCTCACGGTAAAGACACCCCCATCACTTTGCTTCAGTGTGTGGGTCACTTCACAGAACAACTCGACGAGAGGCTGCAGCCCTTGAGAGGGATAAAACCCCCTCTCAACCTGAGGAGAGCTGTTTCAGCCACCTCTGCTATAAAGAGCAAAGCCCCCCACCCGACACACCACCAGCACTGTGCCCCTTTGAGATATGACAAAAACTGGCAAAAGGTCACTAGCATACATGTTGAAACTGCCCTTTATTATTAGTGTTTTCTGTGTCCTACTTTTCAGCAGAACCTATAGACGCCACACCGTGTGGATTATTGCATAACTTCTTGATTACTGTATCACTTAAAGGTGCTCTATTCAGTATCCAGAGCATTAATATAGCAGCAAACCACTATTAGCTATGCAAAGATATAGAGGTCTACCTGAGCAGAGAATGACGTCGCTCTCAGTGGTGGGAAGTAACAAAGTACTTTTACTCAAGTACTGCACTTAATGTGTACTTTACTTGAGTGTTTCCATTTTATGCTACTTTATACTTCTACTCCACTACATTCAAGAGGGAAATACTCTACTTTTTACTCCACTACAGTAATTTGACAGATATACAGATATAGTTACTAGCTACAAAATCAATCAAACATATGATCAGTTTATAAAATACAATTTTTCAAGTAGTTTCATTTAAATAACTGTTTGAATCCCAAAAAGAGCAAATTCAAACATTTCATTAAAAATCAAAGATTAGAGAAAAATATTAATAGAAATTTGTGTAGCAGAACTTCTTTTCTTTTCTACCTGATTAATCATCTCATGACCTCTCAGATTTATTTTGTGACCCCGTGGAGTCTGACTACTGATATATGATTCACATATAAATATAATAATACTTAATTTGCAAAACAAGCACTTTTGATACTTTAAGTACATTTTGATTACAATACTTATTTATTTTACTCAAGCATGATTTTAAATGAATGACTTTTACTTATACTGGAGTACTTTTACATCATTGTATTGGTACCTTTACTTAAGTAAAAGATCTGAGTACTTCTTTCACCCTCAGTGTGTGTTGTAATCTGAGCTTCTCCCTGCTTTGTTGCCACAGCCAGGCCGGACACTGGCGGACTCACAGCTGCTGCTCTGCACTGCTGTCATGGCGGTTACAGCTGACGCCGCCGTCCCAGCTGCCGGTTCCCCCTCAGGTAAGCTCTATTATGTCTGTCAGCACTGTTAGTATCGCTAGCACCATTAGCTGTTAGCCACCGGCTTGTCGTTGCCATGTTGAGGCGTTGAGAGGCAATAGAAATGCTCCCAATCCCATATTTCGCACCTTTAATGTATTATCACATTTCTAAAATTTTAAAGTAATGATTTTTTTAAAATGGTAGACAATCTTTTTTGTATATTTATTTTGGTTTTCATTTTCACGTAACACATAATGTACTTAAGGCACAGACTGTGGAGTGCAGGGAAATCCCCCAACAACAACTGAACTTGCCAAGTTGTATATGATTTAAATGTAACTCTATGGAAATGGGAAAAATAGTCAATATAGAAACATAAAGACACACTGAGTCTGAAAGAAAGTAGTTTTGACATTGTTTGTCAATTGAAATCAATTTGATTAGAGAAAGTGCTTGAGGAGCTTTGTCTATTACTCAGTAAAGATAAGTCATGTGTTAGGTTTCCTGTTATTGAAATCACATTTTTGCACCGTATTGGGTTCCACAACTCACTTTATGTGCCAAGTACCGCAAAACTACAGGTCACTCACCAACATGAATACATATTGAATGCACTAATGCACAATGCAAGAAGAGACGAGCATCTCCACTCCACATGTATACAAGGAGACATTATCAGGAGGCTGTCCAAATACATGGAGGGTTTCGCTTTACATGAAACAAAACCATCTATGCTGCCCTCCAGTGGAGGAAGTCATCCACTGGTCCCCACTGAGATGCTCTGCAGGGCAGCCTCACACAACTGACGTTCAAACTTTTGCATTTCATTCTGTATTTTTGTTATATTGCAGAACACATTTTACATAGAGATGACATTTGAGGATCCACTTATTAAAAAAACAACACCATGATCTTATGTCTGGATTTTGGAAAGTCAAAAGTAGTCTTTGGGGGAATAACTACAGATATTTATTTTGAATAGCACTTCTAAAACTAGTCTGATTACTGGAGTAAAGAGGATCCATACTGTATTGAATGATTAACCAGTTCAATATTTATTGTCACAAAAATCCTTAAAACCCTGACAATGTGCATCTATATATTACCATTTTTTAAAAAATAGACTTTTTACAACCTGCACATGCAGGCGCACTGGTATTTCAGGAAAATGGGTTGAGTGTAGTATTTCAAATCTGAAATTGTGATTTATATTTTAATAGTTTCAGGGGGAGAAGTCACACAGGTACGATGAGTAGCAATGAATGATAACAATGAAGGACATTTGTTGCCCCCAGTAAAAAGATTTTCAGCGATAAAAAAGTGATAGTTGGAAGATATATATAGCCTACCTTAAAATGGCACACAACTAGGCCTACTCAAGGTCAAACTATGTACTGCTGGAGATAATATGGAGTAATTTATGAGTGGATATTATTAGAGATGCACTGATTTATCGGCCGGACACCGATATCGGCTGATTTACACCTTGTTGACTGCACTCAGCCTGTTGGCAAATACGATGACATCCAATGAAGGCCGATGTTTGTGCTGTGTTGCATTCAAGTTGCGTTGTTAGCTGCTGATTTAATTATATTTACTGAAAAATAAATTCCTCTCATTGAGCAGGCAGTTGTAAACAGGCTAAAGGGGCTTTTGAAGCAGTTATTTTTCATGCGAAAGAAGGTCATTTTGAAGCTCCTTTGATAAATATCAGATTTAATTTGTGCTCATTCAAGATATGAATGATTTTAAGAGTGAAAACATAATGAATGAATGTATAACAACAACAAAACATCACTATTGGCTATTGGCCAAATTTGTATATTAAACATCTGTATCGTATCCTCCCATAATTTTGCAATTGGTGCATCCTTAGATATTATTCTTCATCTGTACAGATAAATGTTGTCTTTCTTTTTAACGCATTTACACATTCTCCTCTGCCACCTTTTGGTTTGAATAGAAAGAAGTAGCCTGTTATTCACTACAGTAACCTAAATGTTAAAGTCTCACATTGAAAATTTAACCAAAGTGAGAAATATACAAGAAATAAAATACAAAAAATAATACAATGTATCAAAAGTAAAATTGCTCATTGTGACTGATATGGTTCATTGCTCTATACATACAGATACAGTACAGGTGCAGGTTTTCTCAGTTGTGCCTCCAAACTATACTATGTATGTTTGGGTTGCATTACACAGTACAGTATTTTGGTCTGCTTATTCCCACTCCAAACATGCTACAGCAGAAGTGGTTAATTTGTTTAGTTAACCAGTGAGAAAGGTTAACTTCCTCTACATGGGATCAGTTCCTTTATCAATCTGAGCAACAAGAGCTTCAGTCTGGAGAGCACTGCTTCCTTAAACTGTGAGTATTTTAATGATGTAGCAGGCCTGACTTCTCCATATACTGGGGAGAAATTTTAAATGATACACTCCTGATCAAAATCTTAAGACCAGTTAAAAAATTGCAAGAATTTGCATTTTGCACTGTTGTATCTTAAGAAGGTTCTAAGTAGAGTTTCAAAATGCAAAAAGAAGAAATGGGAACAAGAGACTAAATGTTTTGAGCAGGCAATTTATTGAAAAGAACAATTTAACTGAAATAGGCTGTTCATCAGCTGATCAAAAGTTTAAGACCACATCCTTTAAAAGCCCAAATCTGTGCAAAAATTTGGATTCCATGTCATTTTCTGTCAAGTAATCACACTGTCAAGACCTCTTGATGGGAAAAGCAAAAAAACTCACTGCCTTCGAACGTGGCAGGATTGTTGAGCTGCATAGACAAGGCCTCTCACAGCGTGCCATCGCTGCTGAGGTTGGACGCAGTAAGACAGTCATTTTGCATTTCTTAAAAGATCCTGAGGTTTATGGAACAAAAAAATCAAGTGGTAGACCCAAAAAAATCTCACCGGCACTGAGCCGGAGGATCCGAACGGCTGTCCGTCAAGACACGGGACGATCCTCATCCCAAATTAAAGCCATTACTGGTGCTGACTGCAGCCCAATAACCATCAGACGGCATCTGCAAAGGAACGGCTTCAAAAATAAAAAACGTCTTCAAAGGCCACGTCTCCTTCAACGCCACAAAATTGCCCGTTTGGCCTTTGCAAGGGAGCACCAAACATGGGACGTTCAAAGTTGGAAGAAAGTTTTATTCTCTGATGAGAAAAAATTGAACCTTGATGGTCCTGATGGCTTCCAACGCTACTGACATGACAAGGAGATGCCACCTGAGATTTTTTCAACACGGCACAGCGGAGGGGGCGCCATCATGATCTGGGGTGCTTTTTCCTTCAATGGAACAATGGAGCTCCAGGTTGTGCAGGGCGTCAAACAGCAGCTGGCTACGTGGAGATGTTGCAGCGGGCATCCCTCATGACTGAGGGCCCTCGTCTGTGTGGTGATGACTGGGTTTTTCAGCAGGACAATGCTGCAATTCACAATGCCCGTCTGACAAAGGATTTTTTTCAGGAGAATAACATCACTCTTTTGGATCATCCTGCATGTTCCCCTGATCTAAATCCAACTGAGAACATTTGGGGATGGATGGCAAGGGAAGTTTACAAAAATGGACATCAGTTCCAGACAGTGGATGCCCTTCGTGAAGCCATCTTCACCACTTGGAGCAACATTCCTACAAGCCTTTTGGAAACACTCGCATCAAGCATGCCAACACGAATTTTTGAAGTGATCAACAATAATGGTGGAGCTACTCATTACTGAGTCTGTTTTTGAGACTTTAATTTCTGTTTTAGGGTTTTTTTTGAGCTATGGTCTTAAACTTTTGATCAGCTGATGAACAGCCTATTTTAGTTAAATTGTTCTTTTCAATAAATTGCCTGCTCAAAACATTTAGTCTCTTGCTCTCATTTCTTCTTTTTGCATTTTGAAACTCTACTTAGAACCTTCTTAAGATACAACAGTGCAAAACGTAAATTCTTGCAATTTTTTAACTGGCCTTAAGATTTTGATCAGGAGTGTATGTTGTGAGCTTTTGTAGCCTAATATCTGAGTTTTCACTGTTTGAGTGACAGTAACATGATCCCACCACACAGTGGCGCTGTGGGTTCATAACGTCTCTGCGCTCAACAAGCTACAGCAAAAAGTGTACACGAAGAAGTCGCCGTTCAGTTGCCCGTCAGTGAACGCAGCAGGAGCAGTTCAGGTTGAGACCGGCCTGCCTTTCACTTTTGATTTGTCTCTTAAATTGTCAAAAATAGACATTTAAATGTTCTCAAAATATCCCGTGTGTTTAGAAAACGGGCGCTGTGCCAACAGTTAGCCAGCTAGCATTACGTGTTAGCTAACTGGCTAACGTAGACTTTAAGCTAGCCAGCAGTTATTTGAAAATGAACGACTAGTTGAGAACCTTAAAGTCAGAGCGCTGCACGAAAGGACGTTATTGTATTAAATTCAGTAAATGTGGCAATAACTAGTAGACTATTATAACTAGAAGAGTATCACCGACAGAGCAACAGAGTCTAGCTGGAGTTCTGGTTGGAGCAAACTGAAAATTACAGTGTCAGACTGGTTCTTGGGACCATAACAGAGCACTGTTATCGATGGAGTCGCTGCTGATTCAGATTATGAGACCACGATGTGAAAACGAAACGAGCAAGAATTCATAACGGACTTCCCCGGTGAGTACTGCATATTCCCGTTACTGACATTAGGTCTGCGTGTCAGTCATTAGTCTCAGCACTGTTTATTTTGAAGGCCAGCAGTAATACTGATATTCACATGGGGGACTGTTTTTTTAACCCCCAAAATTCCCACAAGACTCCCGACTCCTGAATGCACCTCTGAAAAGCTGTATTTTATTCCACAGAAATAATTTAAAATTGTATTAATTTCATACAATTTTTGTTTTTATTTTTTAAAGCAAGGTTTTATTGCTGGTTTGTAGCACCCTTGAATCTGTTGAATAGTGTGAGCCTTTGTTTAACTGTCTACAAAGCGTGGATGGACCTAAACTTCCTCAGTCTCAATGAAAATAAAACTGAGATCATTACATTTGGGCTCTCAGACCTACGAGACAACTCAGCCGATATTCTCGGCCCCTTGGCCTCATAAACATACATCTGTTAAAAATCTTGTAGTAATCTTTGACAGCACCTTGAGTTTTGACAGTCAAATCAGCTCGGTGGTAAAAAAGAGCTTCTTTCAGTTAAGGCTCCTAGTTAAAGTAAAGACCTGTCTGTCTCCCAGGGATCTTGAGAGAGTTGCCCATAATGCTTTTATTACCTCTCGTTAGACTACTGTACTTCTTTGTATGTGGGTTTACAACAGTTGTCTCTTAACGGGCTACAGTTAGTACAAAATGCAGCTGCTCGCCTGCTGACCGTAAAAAGAAAACGTGATCATATATCACTGGCTTCCTGTCCGTTTCCAGATTGATTTTAAGATTTTATTACTTGTTTTTAAGGTTTTAAATGGGCTGGTACCATCCTATCTTTCAGAGCTATTGCACCTCCATACTCCGGTCAGAGCACTGAGGTCGACCAACTAGATGCTCCTGGACGTCCCCAGATCTAGACTCAGGAACAGGGGTGACCGAGCCTCTGCAGTTGCTGCTCCTAATCTCTGGATCAGTTTACACCTTCATATCAAAACTGCTCAAACCACAGAAACATTTAAGTAGCTGCTGAAGACTCATCTCTTCTCGTTGGCGTTTGATGTTTATTTTCTGTTGTGCTACTGCTCTTTTACATCTGTTATGTGCACATTATGGTTATTCATTTTGCAATGTTCTTATTGTTTGCTTTGTATTAATTTTATTATGTCCATGTTCAGCACTTTGGCCAACTGCGGTTGTTTTTAAATGTGCTGAACAAATAAAGTTTGACTGGACTTATCAGAGGTGGAGTCATTCACTGCTTCACATCCAGTTTTACAGGAAGGCTGTTGGCCTACTTTCTCCCTTGTATGAGGAGCATAGTTCTGTCTTTGTTCAGAAACATCTTTCTCTCTGTGCCTTGAAACAGCGACGCCTCCACCAGTCTCTGCAGAGATGCACAGACAGCATTTCTGCAACGTCGTCAATTCTTGTGGTGCTTCAGCAGCATAGATCCCCTATCCTCAGTGAACACTATGGACTCCATGCCAGTAATGTCACCAGCCCTGTGGTAAAAGAGGAGTAATGAGATGTGTGTGAAGAGGATTGCAATCATAAGAACAAAGGTAGACTGTCACCCACACAGCACAATTGTTTTCCAGGAGCTGTGATTCAAAATGTCCTAATATTTCTGATGAGTATTACCATTGTGCTTTAATATTGATTTCAGTCTGCATGTGAACACTTTGCACACTAGTGACACTAAATGACAAGGAGGTAACTTTTTGAAAAAAATGTGACATTGAGTTGCATGATTTAATTACAATGCACACAGCACACCCAGGCTTAATGTGATGACATTTCAGTCATTAACAAACAGGAGAAATATTGTCAGCAGTAAATTGGTTTAAATAGGATCTCTGACCCTTTGTATGTTAAATAATAAATATATTTATATAATATACATTGTTGCTGGCATTAAAATGGGCAGATGTGTCCTTGCACAATATTGCTTTGCACATAATATGAGAGGTATCCATAATAATGATGGTGGTGAAAATGAGCAACAGAGCAATGTCCTCTCTATATAGTTTAGTAGACATTATGGTCTTAATCTAATGAGAAACACAAGCGTGACACAAACACCAAAACTGTTTGCAAAACAGTAAAGACATGGTGTTTCATGAGAAATGCTGTCACAAAAAGCTCCTTGGAGACAAACAACAGTCTTCTTCAAGTTCACATATGCAGCCATTTATTGTAAATAAATAAAATGTAATATTTTAAGTAGCCTGTTTAGATCTCCATATCTTGCCATGTCGTCATTTACATTACACCTCAGACTTTCGTCCACATCACAGCTGCACTTTCTGCTGTCTGCTTCCATTTCTTTTTCACAATCTTAAGGTAACCAACTTGTTGTTGCTGTCCGTTTAAATGTTACTACATACTGATTATGGCTACATAATCAGTAATCTATAATTGGCTATTATGGCTGCATAATCTCCCCTCTGGGAACAAGGTCTGTGACTGTTGTGAGCAGCCTGCAATTGTGTTGAATAATGTGCAAAACCATGGTTTCTATTCCATGTGGTAAGTGTGTTAAAAGTAAAAGGAACTGAACCAGAAAACATTGCAAGTTACGTGCATCTGCAGTGTAATCTGTAGTTGGCAGATGTGCATCAAAACAATTGAGAAGGACTTTAAACTGCAAGCAAACCTAATTTACAATGACCTCTAGTGTTAGAGAAGTGTTTAAGGTCTTTGGCTGATAGCCGAAAGGCTCCCAAAGTGCTTTACAACAAAGCCATAAAACAATACATAAGAACACAACATAATAATGTGTGTGTGTGTGTGTGTGTGTGTGTTTATATATATATATATATATATATATATATATATATATATATATATATATATATATATATATATATATATATATATATATATATATATATATATATATATATATATATATATATATATATATATATATATATATATATATATATGTATATATGTATGTATGTATGTATGTATGTATGTATGTATATGTATGTATATGTATATTTGCATAAAGCAGCATATTTGTCCACTCCTGTCACTAAGAGGGGCTAAATACTAGACAGATTTTGCTTTAAGGTACATTTTTGGACAATTAGAGTTTTTCTCAATTGCTTTGGCTCATTTTCTGAAACAGTCTCAACATTCTCTAAACTGAAAGTGAAATCGTTGCATGTCTGCAAAAGGTTGTAACTGACCCAAAATAAAAAACGCATTCACGCTTCAAAAGCAGTTATTGTTTCAGTCATTTGGCCAGTGCCATCGTGTGAGCTGTACTGGTTGAAATGTTTAGATGTCTCACTGTGGCGTTCAACCCTAAAAATGTTTTATTTCTGTAGCAATGTATTACATGTACTGTAACAGAGAATTCACCTTTGATCTTTCATGTAAAATAATATGCAGTGAGGAGAAAATTACGTCCATGTCGGAAATAAATAAAGTAAAAAACAACTAATTGTACCTCCTCAGTACGTAACATCATCTCATAGATATTTATGGAATAGACACGTGTGTCAGACAAATTTTGATGATTGAATGGATCACTGTGCATGTGACGGCTCAAACGAAAGAATGTTTAAAAGTTGTGAAGAGGGTGATAATGACTGAGAATCAACTCATCCGTTCTGATCAGCAGGACGTTATTGCACCGACTCGTGCGCACAAGCAAAAACGTGCCGTTTGCTTGAATGAATGAAAAATTGCTCAGAGATTTGAACTTATAATTCTCATTCAAGAATTGAGCCAAAACAAATGAGAAAACTGTAATTTGTGATTAATTGCAATTATGATTCATTTTTTTTCAAGCAACTGTTCAAAACCCCCAAATTTTGTTCTGTAATGTGAATGTAGAAGTGCAGCCAATTCTCCGTCTTAGAAGCCGGAGTTGTCAGATGTGGGGCATTTTTGCTTGAAAAATTACTTGAACAATTGATGGATTAAGTAAAATAGCTGCAGATTGTAGTCCTGTCGCTCAGCTAATCGATTTATCGACTAATTGTTGCAGCTCCACAGTGTAGCACCTGGAGACCAACCCTTGTTTTAAGGCTAGCGCCTTGCTCAAGTGCAGAGCATTTATCGTTCAGCTGGTGCTTTTGGCTCGTGCCGTTAACCTGGTTCAGAGCACTACAGATGCTAAGCTAAGTGTAAGTTGTGTGCATTTGGCTTTGACTAATATTGATACAAGACACATATGCACACCTACTTGGTGATTTGAATACCACAAAGGCCAACCCATTGTACAAAACAACTGTTAGTGCGCAGTAATATAGTTTAGATGGCATGTGATACACAAATCTATGCTTCAGCTCCTGCTGGAGACCGTGTACATACTGTATAGCTCAACATGCTCTGAGTCGATAACATTTAGTGCTGATAAATTATTAAAATCGATCTCTTAGGGGTTCCACAACAGGATGGTGACTCATTTAGCAGGCACACTGCGGTGGAAACTACTGAAAACCCCTGATAAGCTGCTGTTGTAGACATGTAGGCGGTGTATGATAAGGGTCTTTTGAAAGGTATCAAAAAGCGTCTCTGGTGTCTGTGTTTAGATTCATCACAGTACTGAAACATGTAATACTTGTGTTTTGAGTGAATGTTAAAAATGATATGAGCAAGGAGGTGCTTTGTTATAACATACATTTTGTGACAGTTTCAGTAGAACATAAACCATTTGACGACGAACATAATATATATATATATTTCTGTCAGTCTCTCAGCTGAAAAATGATTTATGACTTGAGCTTTATCTTATTTGTCTTTATTTCTTTAGTTGACACAAACATGATGACTACATTGTTTTGTAGATCATTTCAGTTTCCTGTTGACTTTTTTGGTCCCCTGGTTAACAATTTGCATATTCATAGCAGCGCAGGTACCACAGGAAACCACATCCTTATTCACGCCACTGATGATGATGAAGATGCCTTCGCAGTGACAAACTGAAACATTGTTCCACTAAACGTTCTCACACAGACGTCAGTGCAGTGGTGACTCCAACTTTGACTCTAAGTGGTGGAAATTTAAGTTTAAAGAAGGTAAGATTATTCCTTAAATTTATTGAAAATGAACAGAAAATGTTAATGAAAATGTTCTTTTCTAAGATGTGTATTAGTTTTTAATTGGTATTAATTTAATGACCTTTTATTTCTGACTAGTAAGAACTGACGCTCCTTTAAGACTGTGTTTAATTTTTGATTTTAATCCTAATGGTGGCGTTTATTGTAGATAGATTTTATTAGCCTGTTGTGTTTGATATTTAGCTGCAAATCTAAGCAAAGCATTTTTAGTTTTGTTTTATTTTCAGAGTTGAAAGTGTTTTTGTTTTTGGAGTACAAAACAAATTTTAAAATATTGTGACGAGTATGTGTATATGTATTTTCAGCTGGTGTGTTTCCTCCTGTCTAACCAGCGGCTGATATCAGTGGGTCTTCCCCATGGCTTTTAATCCGGTGCTCTTGTTGCTGCTATGGAACCTCACTTTGTTTGTTCATGGTGGTAAGTCGGCTAATCTTATCAGTGTCTTTTTCTCATACTGATATGAATTTGCTAAAGGCCTGTTAAGAACTTAGTATTTTATTGTTTTACATTTTGTATGTGTTTGTCTTGATGCTGTGGCCTTGGCCAAGTTTCCATTGGAAAAGTGAGATTGCCTTGAAAACCATAATTTAAAGGGTTAGACGTTCGTGGAGCGTTAATGTTAAATATTTACTATATTTAACATTAACGCTCCACGAACGTCTAACCCTTTAAATTGCAATGCAATGATAACTGTCCGTATTTGTCTTTCTTCTGCAGTCGCTTCTTTGTGCAATGTCACCTGCTCGACGGACTACAAAGTTTCACTGAACTGTTCCTGCTCCGACTCGGTGCCGAAACACTCCGTCCTCATCAAAGTCACGTGCAGGTACAAGCTCTCTGCAGTGTCGTTGTTAGTGAATATGCTTTATGATGGTGCATTTACAGTATGAAGCTTCAGGGTAGCCCGTCTAGCTTTTATTGAAACGGTAGTGTAGCAGCCAGCTGTTGATTTTCTGGATTCCCACGTTGGGTCGTATTGAGTATTGTGCTCTTAATAATATTAGTAACATTTTGAAAGATCCTGTGTGCAAAGAGCAGCAAAAGATTTGGTCTTTGCACCTTCTTCAGAGCACTGACCATCAGAATGATTTTGATATGAGCCTCCTTCACCGATGCCATAATGTGAAATGTATGTGATGTTTTGTGATGATCGGTGTAAGGAGCAGAGCCCAACCGATACTGATGTTGGAGAGTAAAAAATGAAATAGCAATGGGCTGCATTACGTGCTGTTAATTTTTAGTTTAGTTTTAACATAGAAGTATGACAGAAACAAGCTATTCTTAGTAAAAGGATCCCTTTAGACATGTACCAGGCAAGTGGGACATTTTACGGTTGAACGTAAACTAGCAAAATTACTCCCTGGTGGACAAACGATGTAATGATGACACTGTTTCTAAACTACTGCAAAGACCAAACTAAATCTCTTTTGATAATCAGTTGTTTTAATTATTTAATTCATATATTTACTTTAGTTAAAGAGGATTTGATATTTTTTTCTTTGTCACACGTGATAATAAACTGAAAATGTTTAGATTTTGGACTGTTAATCGAAATAAGTGATTAGAACCCTGGGCTGCTATGAAAATGATCATTTTTCACTATTTTCTGACTTTTTTATTTTTCCTTTTAGTCAAAAAGATAATTCAGTTAATTGAGAGAATAATCTGCAGATTAATTGCTAATGAAAAAATAAATATTTATTTGTTGTGTCTGGTTGCTTTTATTATTCAGGCACCAGGAGCTTTTAGCAGCCGCTAACCTAAAAAGGGACTTAGCCACAGCTGTGAGGTATTTCATGTTCTTTATAAGGAACTGGTAGACAGGTAAACAATGCAGGCTAAGCTTTTATCTCTCTGGTGTATTTTAACTCTAAAGAAGCATTCACGTGAATGTGAGTTGGAGCTTTTCATATACCTGCTCTGCATCAGTCCTACTCTAAAATAACCACATGGAAACCACAACCTCTGGTACTGAGACGTCGTCTGACGTCGCAGGTCATCACTGATTCTAATAACACTGTTTATCCTCCATAGCTATGAAGAATTTGAGCTTAACGGCAGCTGTGAAGTCAAACCACCTCAGTCCTGGTGCACGATGTATCCGGAGATGTTTGATGACGTTACATATATTGGGGCCATGTGTACTGCGACAGCCAGTCAACAGGGTGATCAAGTATTAATGAATACTAGAGACTCACCCAGTTGGGCACTGAGTGATGTGGGTAAGTTAAACTGATAACCTGTGATTTCAGTATTTGTCATTTCTGCTGAACAGATGGGAGGTTAACACAGAAATGATAAAAGGTCACACAGTAATTACACCCTTATGACATTTTAGTGGCATTAAAATGTGAGTAAAAATGAGTTATAACAAGTTAAATATTAATTTCTTGTGATTCTTCCAGCATTAGTTTACATAGTAGTGTAAAACTCTTTCAGTTTTGTTGAATATAGCCATCACATTACTGTTAATTAAACTATTTTCTGTTTTGTTTGAAATTCAGAGATGACAAGAATCATCCTGGCAACTTCCCCAATTTCCCCAAACTGTTATTTAACAGCAAAAGCACACCCACCTGCTTTACCCCTCAGATTAAGACAAAAGCTAAAAATAATCTTCAGCTGCCACTTGTGGCGTAGAGTATTCTTAGCATACACACATTTTCAATTTCATAATATTCTGCTCCCTTTGGGACTTTCACAGTGAAACCTCTGCCTCCTGTCGATGTTCAAGTGACAAACACTGACAGATTTTACAACATCACCTGGGACCATGACAACCAAGACGACTGTCTCACATATAGGGTGCGCGTAAGAGAAAGCAACGATTTGTCAAAGGTAATATGTGAGCGAAAACAACAGTCTGTTGCAGTACATTATCATCGATTTGTTCCTGCTGATGACCCCCATCCAAAGCTGTTTTTTATTCCTTTCTCGCAGGATCCAGCTCATTCCCTTTTAGCAAATGACAAGTACACTCTGTTAGACCGTAACAAGCTGCAACCACATGTCATCTATACTGTGGACGTTCAGGCCAAAATGTGTCCTGGGAATCTGTATATTGGTCCATGGAGTGAGTGGAGCTCCACTGCAGAGTGTGGAGAGACTAAAGGTAGAAGAGCATTGTACCTTCCAGTCTGGAGACATGAAATAATCAACTTTTTCATGCTAAATCACACTGTCCCTGCTGTCGTGTTTACATGCTTCAAACCATTATACAAGTGTTTCTGCATTGCTCCTTCATAAAAACATTTTTCTCCTTTACAGGAACGAATGGACTTTGGTGGTACGGCACCGTGTTCCCCATTCTTCTCCTTGCTCTGCTGTTGCTGGGTTATTTAAAAAAACCGTAAGTGCTGTAAACATTGAAAACATTATTTCATCAAGTATAAGAATTTGACCCCACTCCTTTTTTTTAAAGCATGCATGGCTCCAGTTGGATTTGAGCTTTGAATCTTGGCGCTGTTGGTGCTACGTTACAAGCAGAACTTTGATTACATGTCAAAGTTTCTCTTGATTAACGATTCTCAGTGGACCACTTTTCCATATTTCCCAAAATTCAATGGGGTTTGTCACTTCATGACATTTACCGCACCGTCTCATTTATCTGTTTTCAAATCGGTGATTAGTACTAGCTTTTGGAGAAGCTCGCAGAAATGTAACTATATTTGGATTGAACCAACTGTTCATTATTATTATATTATTTCATTATAGAAATAAAATGTGCAAAGGTTAAATTTCCTTTTCAGTTTGCACACAACTGGATCTGCATGCGTTGCACAGACAAAGACGTTAGCAAAGTAAAAGAAAGATAATTAAGTCTTAAGGTCAGCAGCACTTTGTCTTCCTGTAAATGATTAGCAAAGCTTCTCACTGCTTCAATCTACACTTTCCTGGCATCACCTCCCACATATAGAGAAACCACTGCTGTGATGTACGTGCAGTGAAACATTGCACAAAGTGGAAGCAGACATAGGAAGTCATGCAGAGCATCAGTGTCACAGAACTGAGAGCACCTCTCTTATTAAGGGCACACGGTGACAAGAAAAAAAATGCAAGCTTAAAAAAGTAAATGAACTTTGCTCTTGAGCTGTTTTTCTTATGATTTTAACTTTGTTTTGGTTGAGCTTACATAAGACCACTCATTAGTGGTCTCAGTCTGCATATGCTTTGCAGACATCTGTGATAGTCACTCACCAGTTTGTGAGGAAGGGCGAGTTAAAACTGATCCTTCATGGAGGTTATCATGTTCCCTTTCAGATCGATGTTGACTCAACTTTATGAGCACAATACGATTCAGCAGTTTGTGGTGCTGCTGAATTGCATAGTGTTATTCTTGCTGGTGTTTTCCAGCATTTTGTCCTCTACTTTTATATCAAAGAGGGTAGACAAAATATTAGAAACACCTCTCAATTAAAGAGCACCTCAAACTGCAGCCTCCAAAATGACCATAAAGTTGAATCAACACATCTTTACAACGGCTTCAACAAAACAATTAGAAACTTCATGGTGGTAGGATTTATTGCACATTAAAATTAATTAACCCAGGAAATTTGTCTTTGCCTCAGCAATTAAGACAAAAATGCAATAAATTAGGGTGACATATGACAAATCTTCAGCAATACACTGACAACACGACTGTTGGTGTGTCTGTCAGCAACATATCTTGCGTAGCTGAATGTGTTGGTGCTGTTTGTTATATTGAATGAACATGATTTAAAAAAGGGTTCTTCATGTATGTTTTGTCCACCAGAGGCGCTCTGCAGTGTTTTCTGGTAGGAATTATCTCGAATGTAAAGCAGTGAGGACGTTCAGTGTCATTATTGACAGACAGAACACTAGCCACCTTGTTTGCCACAGTCAGGCTGACATACCCTGATTGACCATCATATCCCTGAGTTTTCTTATGAGATCACTGACTGGCTTCCTTGTTGTGACTGCTTTAACTTGAACTGTTTGTATCTAATAAACTGGCAACTGAGTGTATATTTCTGCCTCATTGATGCAACACTGAAAAATATCTTTTTCTTGCCAAAGGAGCGAAACAGGAAGACAGGTGAAAACACTACAAACTAGCATATACAGTATGTAAATACCACACATGGACAATTTTGACCTGAATATACAGATTAGTCGACTTTAGCTTTGTACTGTGTAATAATTTCCATGAAAGCCATTTTGTGCGATCAGCACCACTGGTCATGAGTTAGAAAGTTGTTGTCTTTGGTCTCGAATGCCTCATCATAAGTGACACAGCACAGTTGAATTATAGATGTCATGTTCTTTTTATATTTCCATTATTTTTCTGAAATCATTTCATATTTGTTTCAGGTGGTGGCAGAAAAAACTCCAGCGGATTATGTACATCCCCAAAGCGGATGAGTTTTTCAAGCCCCTCGACCTCAACTATGGAGGGAACTTCAAGGTAAGAGAAAGTGCAACGAACTTTGTGTGTTATTTCCAAATCACCCAGCAGGTGTTGCCCAAGAGGGGACTTTTAGCACATCTGGACCACGCTTGATGGGACTTTCCCTTCACATTTAAGGGCCTTTGTGACGTGAATGACTCGGTGTGCAGGGGCTTCAAGAGGCTTTTTTTTTTCATCAGTCTGACATACTGTGGGTAGATGTGTATGACAGCCTGTCCTGTTCCACCACAGTGGAAAATACCCCTGTTACAGGTCTGTGATGTGTCATTGTGTCAGGCTAAAAAAAGCCTGTTTTTCACTTGTTAGGGGCACAGGGTGATAATTGTGTGGTTTACACTTTTTAGCGACTTACTGATGTTTTTGTGATTATCTTTTCCATCACCTTTTTATATTTTCCCCTAATGTAAAGATCTCTGTCTTTTGACGCCCATGGACAGACTTATTGTTGTTTTTGATGAAATACACCCCTTCTTCTTCCTGTTTGTTCTTTTTGTGTATATATATTTATATATATTTGGTTACAGAAAACGAACCGTTCGGTTCACTAGTCGTGGTTCGGGTCGTGTATGTACTGTTCGGTTCATTTGAAATAGTTATGTATTTCTTTCGTCATGTTTATTGTCACACCAGAAATCAAGTCCTATTGAAAGATGCTGGGACACGGTGGACAGGGGTATGGAGTATAACATGCGCAGGATAACTGAAGCCGAGGTGTGTTGTGATTGGCTTAATTTTGGCGAGGGCGGACCAGATTTTATTGCGCTCTTTTCAACCACCGCCACTATGTTTACACTACCAAAGCTATTAACTCACCACTGTGCGTTAGCTAAACATGTAAGTAAAAGACTATTTACTTCTAGTCAGCAGTGATCAGTGGTTGTGTTCTGGGAGTTTATTGTGAAGGGAGGAACAGTTGCAGTGAAGCGCTGATGCGCTGTTATTGACAAGGGTCCAAACTACAGAGCCTCCGTGTTATTAATATACCTCAGACTAGTGGGGACTAGTCAGACTGTAGCGTTCGAACTGATGAAGCCACCAAGGGCCGAAACGTCTTCAGAGACAAATCTAAGTCCAGTTGCCTTCGATTCGATTTTTTGCCAGAATGAATATGACCTGGATGAATGAGAACCTTCACAGGCTCTGTGTTATTAATATATTATCCTTATGTTTAGGAGCAAGGTATCCTCGGCTAAACAAGCTGGTCTGTTTGGGTTTGTTTTTCGGAATGGCAGTGGGCTCTGTAGTCTGTTTTGGTTAGTTTTTCTTGTATCTCAGTAGTAAACTAAAGCTGCAGTAGACTCTGTAGTCTGTTTAGGTTAGTTTGTCATGTATCTTAGTAGTAAACTAAAGCTGTCAGTAGGCTCTGTAGTCTGTTTAGGTTAGTTTGTCATGTATCTTAGTAGTAAACTAAAGCTGGCAGTAGGCTCTGTAGTCTGACTGTTTAGGTTAGTTTGTCATGTATCTTAGTAGTAAACTAAAGCTGGCAGTAGGCTCTGTAGTCTGTTTAGGTTAGTTTGTCATGTATCTTAGTAGTAAACTAAAGCTGGCAGTAGGCTCTGTAGTCTGTTTAGGTTAGTTTGTCATGTATCTTAGTAGTAAACTAAAGCTGTCAGTAGACTCTGTAGTCTGACTGTTTAGGTTAGTTTGTCATGTATCTTAGTAGTAAACTAAAGCTGGCAGTAGGCTCTGTAGTCTGTTTAGGTTAGTTTGTCATGTATCTTAGTAGTAAACTAAAGCTGGCAGTAGGCTCTGTAGTCTGTTTAGGTTAGTTTGTCATGTATCTTAGTAGTAAATTAAAGCTGGCAGTAGGCTCTGTAGTCTGACTGTTTAGGTTAGTTTGTCATGTATCTTAGTAGTAAATTAAAGCTGGCAGTAGGCTCTGTAGTCTGACTGTTTAGGTTAGTTTGTCATGTATCTTAGTAGTAAACTAAAGCTGGCTGAGACAAAGCAGCTCTTTCTCTAACAGTAGGACCTGTAGTGGTTCACATCAGTAGGACTGATACTGTCTGATGTTTGTGTTCTTCAGTCTTTATAAACTTCACTCAGGAATATGATTTATTTTATTAATATGTCAGATTGTTTCCAGTGAGATATTAATGAGTTTGTATGGGGACTTTGCTGTTGTAAACATTACTGTTGCTGCTCTAGAAACAACATGTGTCCTTGTCATATTTTAAATATTCACCTCTAATCTGTTTCTGAATTTAAAAACAACCAGGCTGACATCAGTATAGCTAATATGCACACTACAATATTTGTTTATTTATCACAAGTTATATCATTGTTGCAATATTGATCAGTGTTATTGTACATGGCAGACTTTCCTCATATGATGCTGACCTAGTAGATGTTACTGTTGTTAAAAAAAGCTTTAGTGCTGGCTGACCTGATGCTGACCTTTTTGTTGATGATTTGTTTTTATTTATTAATTCCTTTTAAATAACACAGTGGCACTTGTATTTTAGATCAGAAGTCCAGTAATAAGATGTGATAATGAAGAAGTGTTTTGTTCCTGATGTTAGTCTACTGTTGTGAAGACAAACAGTTGTTGACTTATTTTGCCATATAAATGAAAAGCATGTTAAAATTTAAGCTAGAAATTGTTCTCCTTGCTGTAGCATAAATGTACCGAGCCAAACCGAAAACCGTGAATTTTATGAACCGTCCCACTCCTACTCTTTAGCTGCTGAATACATTCATCAGTCATCAATTAGTGTGGGGAAGGTGGCGTATATATATATATATTTTTATGTTTATGTAGTTTATGTCTGTTTAATCACCTGAAAATAGGAATCAATAGTTTTTGTTATGTTAGAATAACCTGTTAATATCTATGTCTACATATGGAGCGAGTCCTCTTCACCACCAAATGGTAAATCTACCTGTTTTAGGCACTTAATTGTTAATTTTGGACCCTGCTTGTCTGTATTTCCAGCTCGTTGAGCAAAATACTTGGACATTTCAGCCCATAATATCTACAGTATGTACACATTTACAGATTTGTGTACCCATTTACAGATTTGTCTGTGTGCTCACAGATCTATGTACGCATTTACAGATTCTTTTACACATTTGCAAATCTGATTTTGCACACATGGATTTAGATACAGTTTACAAATAGTATTGCTACAATAATGCCCCCATAGAATCACTTGAAGCTCAGCCAAACCATTAGCTTGACATCTGTGTGCAGTTACAAACATTGGTCAGCAGAGGACGCTACTGCTGCTGACAACGAAGAGATCATACTTAGCGAGGAAGTACTGCAGACAAAAAGCAGTAGCTCTTTATTTAGCACTGCTTTCCTGTACCTTTTCTTTCACTCTGGTGAACATTTTGTGCGATAATGAAATTAAATTTCTCCCAGAAGGGTGAGACCAGCTTGTTTACAACCATAAAAAGACAAAAATCCAACTGAATGAACCGGTCACTCAAAATATGATATAACGAGAGAATATCAGTGGTACAAAGGCACGTTATGGTAGAAAGTGCAAATGTGTTTTATTCAGTATATAAATTGGTCTCTATTTGCAGAAGCGATGTAAAAACACATAGCTGATCACATTAGTTTATAGAAGACAAAGGGGGTATTTGTGGGGTCATTGATAACCATGTATGCCTCTTAAATATGATTTAGGAGCAATAAAAGATGTATAAGATGTTGATAGATATGGTATTTAGTCCCTTGTTTAGTCCTAAATAGAGATTGACCGATATGTTTTTAAAAAAAAAAAATTTTATGGCCGATGCTGATTTATTACAGAATTAGGATGGCCGATATATGATGCCAAACTAAACTTTGGATGAAAAAATAAAGTTTGAGTGCACTTAACAGCATTTATCACAGATGCAGAGGAGTTACTCAGGTTTTTTTTTTTAATTCAGGGTTTGAGTCCTAGTCCTCTGTATTTCAGTGTGATCAGTTTAGACTGAGACATGATGAGCAGCCAGCTAGATGCTGCATGAAGCATCCACAGTTATGTTGTGCTCATGTCACAGAGGCTCACACACAGTGGACGAGGTGAGTAGTGACTGGCGGCCAGGCCAGACCGTGGCGGCCGGGTCAGACCGTGGCGGCTGCGTTACCTGTTGCCACACGCCCGCCCGTTTGAGACGTGATTCGAGGTCTCGCCTATTTTTGACGTGAGCCATTCAGTTCATGGCAGCAACAGACAGGGAAAGTGATCGATTGACTGTATATTAACATCATCAGCAACATTACTACAGTTTCATGTCTGTATCTGTAGAAAATGTCACAGACATGAAAAAAGTCAAGATAAATTTTTAAATCAACACTTCCTGCTTTCATTTAACCCTCATAATGTCCTGGGGTCAATCTGACCCCACATTTCATTTATTTTCTTAACTCCGAAAAGGGTACGCTTTCATGTAAATAAGGTCTATTGGCCCTAAATTCCAAAATGAAGGGAAAAATGTGTGGTAATGGGTTGGAGTGAAGTAAAACTAAAGGTGTAACACAAAAATGAATGACAATTTATACTATATGCTGTAAAATAACAGTCAAACCAAGTGGGGTCATTTTGACCCCAGAGGACAAAAGGTGTATGGCAAACGGGAGGACATTATAAATAAAACCCCTCAAGTGTTTTTTTCTGTGGCTTTTATTCTGAAATATGGGCAGGACAGTGTTGTATTACATGCAGTAACTTGCAGGGCTCCATGAAATGAATATATTAAGGGATTTTAATTGTGCATGATTGCTTCAGCTACAGAGTACTTTTTATGAAAGATTGTGAAAGTTTGTGAATATCACTAGAACTCTCCAGTTCATTAAACTGGATTTTAATTTATTTAAATTTGTCAGTTTACAAATGACGTCTATGCAGCCAATTATATTATTTGACATCATTCTGAATGTGGTGCAGAAATAGGTGACGGTGTGAGAGTGGAACAACATGTCTACAGTGTGTAGTGCTTTGTGACAGATGTGAAGGTCCTCAGGTATAATCCTTGTTACTCTTCAGAGACATTTCCTCTGCTGTACTTACTCTGCACTCTGTATCATGTCTTTAGGATCACTGAACCAGCTCTCTCAGAAATCATTGATCTAGTTGGACTGCGCTATCTTACTTGTGTGGTACAGACTGCTTACGCTTTCTCAGCGGATCAAAGATGGCTCAGTAATGCTGATGAGCGCTGTACCTCAGGATGTGGTGGCCTTTGCATAAGAAAACTTACCAATGCTTATCTGGCCATCACCTTGCTGAATGGAGCTTGTATGTGGCTGCAGGTTTAGATTTCAGTAGCGTGGATGTGAAACCATGAAGTTTTGTGGGGAGAGTCACATTAAATATGCATCAAAGTAAAAATCTCAATTTTATGTACAGTATTACTTGTTAATTCAGCACAAAACATAAAAAAAGTATATTTTCACTATGGAGGGAATTTTGCAGTCTGTCCATGAAATACTTTTATTTGACTCTGAGACTTTGTGTCTTTGTGTTTAATGACTAAAAAAGCAATACAATCAGTGCAAAGTTAGAAGTTAGAAAAGTGTGTTGCTGTTTTAAAAATATACATAAGACAAAGTTCAGACACTCTGACATTAATTAGAAAGGATGTTCCCACTTCAGGCACCCCAAAAGGTATTTTCCTATACTTCTGTGTCATGTTATGTCTTTACTGGACTAATTATTAGATGTATATGGACCTTAACAATAGTAGCGTAATGTTCAGCTGTATCCTCCTGAAATCCCCAAGTAATATATATGTTTAGGTACTTGCCTGAGTGTCTTACACTTCAAACCTGCAGTAGTATTCATCAAAAACATACTGATAAAAAGATAAGATTAGGAGGAGGTTCTCTCCGTTGAGGTGTATAATAATGCCTGCATGCACGTTTCAGTTTTTAAAAAGGAGCTTTTTTCCACACTCATGTCATTTGCTTTCTAGCAGAGAATTCAATGGGGAGATCAATGCAACTCTCAGGTCTGCATGCTAGAAACGGAGCTGCAGCTGCTTAGCTTAAAGACTGGGAGCAGGGGGAAACGGCTAACCAAGGCTTAGCAAAGCTGAAAGAAAGTGGTCTAAAAGCAACTGTAAAGCTCACTAATCACATTCTATCTGCCTTGTTTAATCCACACTTAAGGGTAACTTGTATTTTTCAACCTGGACCATATTTTCCCATGTTTTTGTGGGACAATGATATGTAATGATAGTAGTGAGGGAGAACGTTGTAGACAGCAGCTGCTCACAAGCTGCAGTATGGTGCTATTGGGGCAAGCTGGCACTGTCATTACGTTCACTGAACGTGCTTGTTTTTACCATGACAGATTTGGATTGTTATTGTAAGTGTTTGACATTATGGAAAGAGTCTCAAGGAGAAGTCTTGTTGTGAAATCTGGCAAGGTGACATGTAGTGGACTACATCTACGGTGATCACGGGAGTACAGAAAGTGTAACTTAGTGTTTTAGTGATCTAAAATATTTTCAGTGTCATGGCTGAATACATAGCTGGTTTCCACAATGTGGATGAGGTCTTTGAATTTGAGGGCTGCCTGTATTTTTTTGAGTATACAGATATCTAGATTTCACTTCTCCTTGAGAACTTGGACACAATAACAAACAGACCGGATCAAGCAAAGGTGAAGAAAAAAAAAAATATTTCTCTGTAGGGTCTTTTCCAAAGTGTTGTCAGACACTCATACTAATAATCAGAGCCTGATTGGAGCCTCATCACTTTGAGCGGATGTAACATTACACTACGCTGCTCACTTGGCCTCATCTCAACTCAAAACTGCTGGTTACAGCATTATCCCTCAATACTGGACCAATTTTTAAAAAATGCTGTCCCCATCAGTCACTTAGACACAAAAACATGGGAAAATAGAGTATAGGTTAAAAAAATATACTGAAGTTACCCTTAAACAGAAATGTAAAAAAGACAAGTTGTGGTTTTACTGGGAATTGTGTACCAGAACTAATGCTGGATCAGCCCAATAGCCAGTTCCTGCTTCCTCATATAACATCATTGTCACTGTACACATACTGTATGACAGCGGCTTCCACTGACTCATCACACTCTGCTAGAATGCAAAGAAGCAGCTATTCTTTTAAACATTTATTGGCCAGTGTTACCACGTATTTAGGCCAATACTCCATGTGAATGTTTTCCGTTTGCTCTGTTGCAGGAGTGGGTGAAGCCTGCATTCAGAGAGTGCGACTACCTAAGAGTCAGCTCACATGGTGAGATGATAAACGAGAAGCAGCAGGACGTCTTTCAGTGGAGCAATGAGAGACAAAGTTACAGCGAGGACAACGAGATGAAACAAGGTGGTCCTTTCTCCCACATGCTGCAGCCTCACAGCAACTCGCTGCTGTTCTTCCAGGACGGTGGCAGTTCACAGGGCACCGGCCACTCCACCGGACACATCTCCATCCACACTGTAACCTTGTCTGGAGAAGAAGAGTTTGAGGAGGAAGCCGTGTCACAGAGCTCTGTAAACACCCTCAGAAGTTACCAAGATGGAGAAAGCTTTGGCTCATTTGAGGAAGACCACAGAGAACATGCTGGCTATGACTTGAAGGAACCTCATGGGCAAAGTGGGATATTACCACAGCATGAGAACCAGATATCGAATGACTTATCTGTGGAAAATGTAAACTTTCAGCCACGTGGCCAGCTCAACGAACCAGAAAGGGTGTCACTCGACTCGTTCGCCTCCAACGAGCAGTCCGAAGACGGCTACCCTCACGTGGACTTGGACACCATTGACAGTGGTTTTGGAGAGTGCAGCAGCCCTGGAGCCTCAGACTCAAACATAGCAGAGCAGATGGACTCTGATTTATTTCACGAGCACAAAAGCTCAAATTCTAACTACGTCAAGCAGTGGATGGTATGTAGCACTATTCAAGAAGACTCCAGCAACTCGGAGAACGAACTCCACGGACCACAGTGATTATCGCCGCACAGTTACTGCCACAAAACACAGTTTGTAGAGCTGTGGAACAAGCTCTACAAACAATGGACATTATTGTTGACATTTCAAGAAAACACACATTAATTAGAGGTAAATTGGAAGTGCCTGCTCAGCATATAATCCTGTATATTCTGTTCATCTGGAAATGTTTCAGCTGTGCACTTTGTACTCTGTATATAGTCAAGTTTCTGTGTTTGTAAAACATTTGTTATTGTGTTTTTTGCTTTTAAACGAAAGCTTAGGGAAGGAAAGTCAGGGATGACAGGTATGGAGACTGGAGTATAGCAATATAATTATTAGGGGTAGGGAAAAAATCAATTCACCTGTATTTAGGTTTTTTTGTGTACAATTTGGATATAGCTTTTTTTATATACTAGAATCAATATATTTGCTTCATTTGAGTCTTTGTGGACGTAGAAGGAAGTTACCGCTTTTATTGTTGTAGTCTGAGTAATGTGACGTCGCCTTCATAAACCAAAACAACCGTAGCCGGCAGCAGGCGGCTGAAACTAGAAAGTAGAAAATGGGCGAGGGTCCACGTGGATACGACCTGCACTCTCACATGTTAAATCCAAAGTGGTAATCACTACACAGTAAAGTACAAACAGTAAACAGTACTACAGTAAAGGATGGAAAAACTTTGGGGTTCACACATTGCAGGAAAAACAGAGCTAGACATCACGGCTAAAGCTGCACGCTAACAGAAACATCGTATTGTGGTAACGTGCGGTCAAGTCAGCTGTCCGTAATCAAATCAGCCAGTGCTCCAACTGTAGAGCGCCATATACTGACATTTATGTTAAATACATTCAAACGGCTCCGATGGAGCTGACCATGGATGGATAAAGAGAACGGAGCTGACGGAGAGCTGGAGACCACCTCGGAGAAGTTAGAGGAAGTAGACACCTGGGACTACATCCGGTTTTTAACATAAGGGAGGCGTAAATACAAAATACATATATGGAAATAAGATTGATTGGATTATATTTTATATTTGCCAGAAACATAAAACATTACATGTCCCTTATAAATTAAAAGTCCACTAATTTGTGAGAGAAATGTCTCGAATTGATGGGAAGAAATGGGTCCATAAAATTCACAGGTCGGTTCAGTTCACGGTTTTTAGTTTGGTTCAGTACAGCAATAAACAGTATTTATGGTACAGTAAGGAGGCCAATATCAATTTCAGTTTGAACAGCTTTTCATTTATTTACCAAAATGTCAGCTGTTTGCTGAACAACAGTAGACTAGGCTAACATGAGAAACAAGTGTCACTGTGTTATTTAAAAATAAAATAACAAACTAACTATAGGTTCAGGCCATCAACAAAAAGTGCGTCAGGGCAGCCAGCAGTAGACCTTAAACAGCAATGACACACGTCTCTCTGTTCCCTGATATTTAAAAAATAATAAAAAAAAACACACAGAGTCCAAGGTCATCAATATTTAGTGCAGCATAAACCAAACACACACTGTTTCAGACCAACTCTGCTCTTTTCGTTCTGTTTTCATGTTCTCCTGCTAGAAGACGAGTTTGTCCACATTCAGCCTGGATGTCCAACCGTCTGTAGTCAGAGCTACACGGTCTGTGTTGGCCACGTCTTTCACAAGTCCTCGTCTGTTCATACAGTTCATGGCTTACAGTTTAGTTTATGTCTGAGGGACGTCATATTATATTATATTATATTATAACCCGAATCACATGCTGAAATCCAGCATCCTCCACAACTGCTTTAGTTCTGTCTGCATGTAGAGGCTGTTTAAATGCTGCTGGGAGAAGGAGGTGCTGTTTCCTCCCCGACTCTCTCGTCCTTGTGCTATCAACAGACACTGGAGTGATGTCTCCGTAAATGACCATACGACCGCAGGTTCAGTTACATTGCACATGTGATACCTCATATTCCTGTCCGCCGTGTCCCAGCCTCTTTCCATGGGCCTTGATTTCTAGTGTGACAGTAAACGGGATGAAAAAAATGCACAATAGGCTTCTTAACCTATTTCAAATGAACTGAACGGTACATACAGGACTCGAACCATGACTAGTGAACCTTTTTACTGTATTAATTAGATGTTTTCCAAAGTCCCTTAAAGTCTGTGATTCAACTTTTTCCCATATTAAAATAACTTAACCAACAGGGAGACAGGTGTATCGTCTCAGCCCTAATTCAACTGTTCAGTGCTGACTTATATTCAGCCTAATGGTTATTAGTTGATCTTTTAAAGAAAGGAAATACAATTACAATTCACAGATGTAGTTTTTTTCTCATCAAGTTATATTTTGCTTGTTAAAATATTTGAATTTATTAATAGATCATTTATTATTGGGACACTCTAGACTCCATAGACATCCAACAAGTGATCAAAATGATGCATACTGGTTTGATTTATACCACTGGAGGATGTTTTTTTTTTTTTTTTTTCCACTTTTAGGCACTGTTCATATACAGATTCATATTGTCATGGTCATGCACACTTCATTAGCTTGTACTGCAGCACCGGCATGTAGGCTGCCTTATCAAGATGTCTGATAATGTCTGCTTTCCTTGCACATGCATTTTCTCTGTAACCACTGTAACCATCCATCCTGTTTTGTGCATCAACAGTAAAAAGAGCATGCTTGGAGCAAATTTTTATCATCCGTAAATATGAGAAAATGATTATTTCTCTGATCTTGACCTCATTCAGTCATTAGAAGGACGCAGAGAAACAAAAGCTTTGACTATTCTTTCACTTTCAGTCACATAGAGAATGTTGGATTTGCGCTCAAATGGCATGTTTCACATATACTGTATTAACTGTACATACAGTATATGCATAAGTGCAGTTATTTATCATTTTACTGGGACAAGAATCACCCTAAAAATACTGCCAAAATTCATAATTTTGTCAGTTTTGCTTACTGGGCCCATGTTGTGAATATTTCCGATTCAAGTCAACTGTAGTTATGATGTAGTTGTATGTTGGTAACTGTAGACATTATATCTGGATATTTAATAGAGTTTGAAGCTTTGCATTTACCAGATTTTGGTGAACATCATTAACTGATAATATCTCAGAGTGTAAGAGGATTCTTCTGACTGAAAGGGCACCTAATGGGAGCTGTAGTGGGAGGGGAGAGTTTCCCTGACATCTTCTGGTCTGGCAGTGTTGATTGTTATCAGTACCAGTCTGTTTCTGTACCCTACCCCAAGCTGTTTCTTGCTCTTAGCACTTTTCCAACCTTCTGAATAATTAGTCATGGTTTTGTTTACTCTTTATTTGTCCACCTGCCAGGGATCCTGGAAGTCAGTCAGAGTTGGGGGTGCTGAGAGAAAGTCTATGTAGTAATGTCATACTAAATATGTTTTTTGCCTTAACTAGAATAGCCAGGATCATTTCTATTTAATAATTATTAACAACATTTTACACCAGTTTTCAGTTTCGTCCCTGACTATTTAGAGGACTTAGGTGCTGTACAGCTGTTATGGGGAGTGAAGGAGTTTGGGGTTCCTCCTCCGAGGAAGGATATTAGGTTATTGACTTAAAACTAGGTATTTTTTACATACTTTTGTACCATTATTATTACTGTACGATGTTCAACAAATTATCCATGTGACAATTCATGAACATACTTACATACGGTCAGAATAATTTACCACTTACTCAACCTGCATACAGTGCAGTGGCATGCAGACAAGGCAAATAATTAATTGTTAGAGGTAAGACAAAAAATAATTGTCACAGGTTTAGGAAGATATAAAAAGTGTAAATGTAGGTGTTAATGTGTTTTGTCTTGCTATTTGGTGTCTCTTGTTTATCTCATGCTCTGGCCTCTGATTTTGTAGTATAGTAAATTAATGTGAAAATGGCTTTCTGTTGTCAAACTCTGCACATACATCATTCTGCACAGTGAAGGTCAAACATCCAGGTGACGTAACAGTAAGTGAAACACGTCTTCGAGTGGAGGGGACTTTACTGGGCTTTGAAGGTTGTGTTTAAAACAAGGATAACGTTCAAATGGTCAGCGCTCAGAGACCTGAAAGACATTTTATTTGTGAGACTTGTGATTGGGCTTGTGGCGTATAGACTTAAACAGCTCTGGATACTGCTGTTTTATTAGTTTTTTGTTTTAGCCTGTGCAGGTTGGCAGGTTTCCACCATAAACACGAAGAGCCCTCTGGGTTAGGAGGACCTGATCCCTATGTATGCATGAAACCATTGCATGGCCATTGGACTGTATAAGGTATTGTGACGTCAACATTTAGTTTGTTTTTTAAAGTCGATGGGTAGTAGATTAAGAATTATTAAGTAAAACCAGATAAATGACATATATTTATAGAATGAATAATATACAGTAATATAGTGCGGGAGATTATTATGTTTTTAGCTGAAGTTCAAAAGAAAATCCTGAAGTAACTGTGCAGATTGTGAATAACAATCCTTTCAACAGTTGAGGTACCATGACAGTGTATACTACAGGTCTACACTTGCTGTAGGACCTGCACACATGGGCTTAGCAGATCAGAGATATGGCTCTGAACAAATCTACCCAACACCTTGTAAGTGGTTACTTGAGTTTTGAACTGTATTCTGGACTTGCTGGGGGAAATTGGCCTAATGTCGAGCAGCATTTTGGACTAATTGCAGATGTAAAATAAAGATTTATAGTAATACAAATGGGATGAAATAAAAGTATGAATAATATTCTCCAGGCAGACAAAGTGTTTGATTTTGCTTGTGAACTGCGACTAAACTAGATGGATTAACCCCTTGTACTGGCAAAAATTGCTCAAAAATTTCTGGTATTGGCTGGCATGAAGCCAAGTTTTCCATTAATTTCGACTGTCAGGCTGGACGGAGCAAATATAATTATCTCAGCCTTATGCTCGTTAATTAAGCTGGAGAAAGTTACAAGACATCCAACACAAACCAGCTACACTAGAATCAGGAAGGTTGACAGAAGGATACAATCGTGTGTCATCTGCGTAAAAATTAAACAATGTATTGTGTCTACTAATTATGCTTCCAGTGGGAAGCATGTACATGGATAACTACAGAGTTGCAGTAACTATCAAGCCGTGACATTACGACTAGAGTGGAGACGAGCTTCAAAAATTTTCCGAACAAATTGCTCCTACGCTCACAGTTTTCACTCCTCATACAGATTTTTTCATAGAAATGTTGGACAGCTTGTGCTGGTCGCAGACATGTTTCTATGAAATCAGTCAGACTTTCATATTTAGCTCTAGAGACCTGGAAGCGACAGCAGCTCCAGTGTTCGCCCTCATAGGGGCCCATTTTAATTTTGGCACAAGTTTTTGGATCAGAGGTGTTTCTGAATGGCTGCTTAGACTCTTTAGACTATTAAAGGTTGATTCCGCCTAAATACACCTATAATACTCATATAAAGCATCTCTTTTTTTACCTTATTTAGATGATGCAGTTTAGTTTCCAACTCTGCAAGTTTTACATTTCAGCTTCAAAGTTTTTCAGCAGTGCAGTGTAAAGCATTTGATCTTTAACATTTTTAGGCAAGTCATTTCACATTTCTACATTTTCAGCAATGTTTTGCAATTAATTAGTGTGTCACCGTGTTTCGTGCATACATTTTTTGGACTACTCCTGCATGCTTTCAGCTAGAGAAACCATTCAACTATCAAATATTTCAATATTCGGATAGATACATTTGAATTTACCACTTTTGACAGTATTACAGTTCAGGTTTTCTAGCAATGTATTTCAGCTCTTAGCGTCTTTATGTAATGCAGTTAAGCTTCCAACTCTGCCAGTTGAACATTGCAACTTCAATGTTTTTCAGCAGTGCAGAACAATGGACTTGAGCTTTCACATTTTTAGGCAAGTCATTTCACCTTTTGGTATTTTCAGCAATGCTTTGCAATTAATTTTAACTCTCAGCATTCACACACATTTTCAGCAGGAAATGCATTTTCTAGTTTCCTCAGTTTTTCGTTTGAGTCTAAATGACGCGTTGGCTTTTTATGTTGAGGTATTATTTTGGGACATTTGCTTGACAGTAAATGGAGGCAAGTGACAAATTAAAGATTGGAGAAGTGACTACAGATGCTTTCATACAAGGTGTGAGGGCTCACTGAGTGATTTGATCAGTCAGCATGAAGGTGACGTGAATCATAAATTATGCACTGTATAGTCAGCTGAACGCCTACAGTATGGGAGATTGTGAAAGAACATGTCACACACCGCTCTTCACCACCATCATCAAAACACCAAATGTGTACTTATAGTATTTATTCCCACAGTAAAGGAGAGGAAGTCTGGATCTTTCTGGCTTGAGCTCAAAGCTTTTTTTTTATAAAGTTGATTTTTTTTTAAAACCTTCAATTACAACATAAGTATAATTAAATAAAACTAATAACATATAATCCACACAAATGAGACTTATTTAAGTTGTATCAATATACTAATATTACAATACTGCAATACTACACTTTATATCAAATGCTGGAAGAGAAACAGAATTATCTAAGATGCTAAATTGTTTCACTAGCACTGAAAAAAAGCAACAGCGTGTGCCTAAAATCAGATCGAAAAGGTAAAAAAAACAAAGCTGTGACATAAAAAGGGTTGACTTCCTGCGATGCAGCCAGAGATAAGTTAGACCACAGTTCCATCTGTCATTCACTGTGTGACGGCACCAGAGCAGCCGAGGTAACAGCACTTTCCCGTTCAGCACAGCACACGTGGCAGCTATTGGTTTTCTTGTCTTTTTCAAATAATGTAAACTTGAGGTATATTATTTTATGTTTTAATGTGTTACATGCATTTCACATGTGTATATCCGTTGTATTATAGAAGCAGCAGATATGATAGAAGTGTTTTTATCCATAGTGTGGGACTCACATCCATGGAGTCATGAAGCATCTGCAGCTCCTGTTCCTGTGTTGTTGCTCCAGCATCCTAACAGTGATCCGCTGCATCCGAGGTACAGCTCACCTGTCTGGACACGCTGATGTGATGCTACTTGTGGCCAGTATTCACATGATCAGATTCTCTTCTTTGTGTGATTAGTGTACTCAGATAATTTATCCCAGTTATCAACCACAGTTGGAGGCTCAAGGGGAATGTTAAACTATAGAAATGTCAGGTAGTAATTCATAGCATGTTATTATTATATATTATATTATCTGAGTCATCTGTCATTAATATTTGAGTAATATTCTGGTTATGCCAGTGGTGGAAAGTAACTAGGTATATTTAGTCAAGTACTGAGCTTTTGAGGTACTTTGAGTATTTAAATGTAATTGTGTGATTGTCCATAGTTAATCAGGATTCACAGATTAATCTCACATTTTTTTATCTGTTGAAAATATACCTTAAATGTGGGAGTGGGCAAATATACTGCTTTATGCAAATGTATGTATATATTTATTATTGGAAATCAGATCACACCACAAAACAGTGACTGGGAATTAATCATTGTTCTCCATAATTAATCATGATTAATCACAAAAATCACACATTTTGTCTGTTAAAAATGCACCTTAAAGGGAGATTTGTAAGGTGTGGCAGAAAATTTAACCATTAGCATAGTTACTCTTTCTAGATACTCTTTCTGACATGTCATGTGCTTGTGTACTGGTCAGGGTGTAATACTTATACCCAGTTAGTAACATGGGAGGGAGCAAATATACTCATGGTGGCATTAAAAGTCAAATTTCAGATTTCCATGAGCACTTTCCATCAAAGAGTGCCTGTTAATCATTTCATGGCCCCTCAGATTTATCTTCTGACCTTGTGGAGGGTGCCTGATCCCTAGGTTGGGTACCACCGGATCAAACCACCTGACTGTATGTAAAGTAGTTAAAACTAGCTCCAGCTCAACCAGCTACAGCAGTGCTGATCAGTAATAATCTAATAATACCATATAATACTCACTTTTGCTTAAAGGATCTGAATACTTCTTCCACCACTGGATTAATCAGTATTTGAGTAAATCACTTTATTATGTTGCTCACATGTATATCATTTATGTGGCAGCACACAATTGTGCAACTTCAATAACTTTGATTTAACTTTTTTGAAATGTGTCAAAATGAACAAAAATCGTTTCCTTTCATGCTGTAGTTGATGGATATTCATGTGTGAGTTCCTATTGGGACACAATTACTTGTGTCTTGAACATCACTGATAATCCTGTGGGACAGTCCAACACCACCTACAGCCTGAATTTCACTGAATCTTGGGGGTGAGTGCAATTCTTGCATTTATATGAATAAATGTTGATGAATATTTGTGTTTGTGCCACACAAACACATGGTAACGATTGTGTTTTGTCTTAAGGGATGGCGAGTTTTCATGTCCGCTTGTGGTGATGAATCACAGCTACAGCTGTGTCTGTAAAGTCACAGAAGACTCTTTTAGCGGTTTTGATCAATATGACATTAAACTTTGTCATGAATCTGGCAGTCATCCTGTAACAAAGAAATTTCAACCATCAAAAAACAGTAAGTATGAATTAAAGGACCAGTCTGTAGCATTTAGGGGGATCTAGTGTCAGAGATGGAATACAAAATATACAAGTATGTTTTCTTTAGTGTACCTGAAAATAATTGTTGTGTTTTTGTTACCTTGTGAGCTGTTTATGTACTTATTACATGGCTTTGTTGAATACTTGATTCTGATTGGTCAGTCACAGCTTTCTAAGGTCTGTTATTTCTATATAACAGATCTCAGCTATGTATAATAGACCACTGCTATGTATAACAGACCTCAGCTATGCATAACACACCGCAGCTATGCATAACAGATCGCTGCTATATATAACAGTCTGTTGCTATGTTTAACACATCGCAGCTATGTTTAACAGATCGCAGCTATGTTTAACAGATCGCAGCTATGTTTAACAGATCGCAGCTATGTTTAACAGATCACAGCTATGTTTAACACATCGCAGCTATGTTTAACAGATCGCAGCTATGTATAACACACTGCAGCTATGTATAACAGATCTCTGCTATATATAACAGTCTGTTGCTATGTTTAACACATCGCAGCTATGTTTAACAGATCGCAGCTATGTTTAACAGATCGCAGCTATGTTTAACAGATCACAGCTATGTTTAACACATCGCAGCTATGTATAACACACTGCAGCTATGTATAACAGATCTCTGCTATATATAACAGTCTGTTGCTATGTTTAACAGATCACAGCTATGTATAACACACCGCAGCTATATATAACAGATCTCTGCTATATATAACAGTCTGTTGCTATGTTTAACAGATCACAGCTATGTATAACACACCGCAGCTATATATAACAGATCTCTGCTATATATAACAGTCTGTTGCTATGTTTAACAGATCACAGCTATGTATAACAGAATATTGCTATGTTTAACAGACCGCAGCTATGTTTAACAGATCGCAGCTATGTATAACAGATCACAGCTATGTATAACAGATCGCAGCTATGTTTAACACACTGCAGCTATGTATAACAGATCTCTGCTATATATAACAGTCTGTTGCTATGTTTAACAGATCACAGCTATGTATAACACACCGCAGCTATATATAACAGATCTCTGCTATATATAACAGTCTGTTGCTATGTTTAACAGATCACAGCTATGTATAACAGAATATTGCTATGTTTAACAGACCGCAGCTATGTTTAACAGATCGCAGCTATGTTTAACACATCACAGCTATGTATAACAGATCGCTGCTATGTATAACAGATCGCTGCTATGTATAACAGAATATTGCTATGTTTAATAGACCGCAGCTATGTATAACAGATCGCTGCTATGTATAACAGTCTGTTGCTATGTTTAACAGACTGCAGCTATGTATAACAGACCACAGCTATGTATAACAGACCACAGCTATGTATAACAGATCGCTGCTATGTATAACAGTCTGTTGCTATGTTTAACAGACCGCAGCTATGTATAACAGACCACAGCTATGTATAACAGACCACAGCTATGTATAACAGAGCGACAAACCATGTGTCTGAGTGGCTTATGTATGTGATGATGTCTGTGTTGATTTGTGATGTGTTTTCATGATTCTGTACCCATAAAAACACATAAAATCTAAAGAAATCAGTGTATTTCCAAAGTAAAGAACCTTTATTAATACAGAAAGATACTGTACAACATACATAAGTTTGTGCTTTTGCAAAATGTGCTGATTGTATTGGAAAGATTTTCATATATGTACAGTAAATATGCACTGATGAATCTTTGTGTTCAGTTCAGCTGACACCCCCACATGAAGCTGAGGTCAAAGAGACACCAGAGACTTTCAACATCACTTGGAAAAGTGGGTATGATGGCCATCGGTATCTCCAGAATGTCCTCAACTACGAACTGTTGCTTCAAACATCTCAAAGCACTGAAGTAAGACCCACCGTCAGAAATAGATGTAGTTTGAAAACGTGTTTCGCTATAATGATATCTAACAATAATCATTTGTTTGATTGTTTGAACTTTTTCTTAGATTCTTCATCCTAATTCATATGAGAGGTCTGTATCAATTTCAAGGTCACAACTAAAACCAGATGCTACATATTGCGTTAAAGTGAGATCGGAGCCTAATTATCGTCACTATAGAGGAACTTGGAGTAGTTGGAGTCCATCGACATGCTGGAAAAATGAAGCAGGAGATGGTAAAGCACCACTTTTTTTTTCTGTAGTACTAGTCTTCATAGCACTGACTGTCAATGACGCATGTAAATGTACTGAATGTATGTAACCCCCCCCCCCCCCCCCCCCCCACACACACACACACACACACACACACACACACATGTGTACTGTATATGTACACATACTAGGGACGTCAAAGTTAACATGTATAATCATAATAGCATGTTAACTCAAATTTGTTTTTAACACCACACATTTCTTTAATGCATTAATGCAACTTGTTATTTGATTGACTCAGTTTTAAAGCTTGAGTGAAGATATTTGCATCATATGAAACCACCGCTGGTACTAACCATGACATACTAGCTTAGGGTTTGGGTTAGAGTAGGAGAAGATGGCTAAATAATGCTCCAAACTTAAGCTAAATTTTGGCAAGGACAAACTGATATGGCCATTTTCAACAGATAAATAAAATGTGTGGTTTGTTTAAGATTAACTGTGATTAACTATGGACAATCATACGATTAATTGTGAGTTTACATTTTACAACATTTTAATGGATTGACAGCCCTAATATGTAAATGTAAAGGCTCTCTGCTGTACTGTGAGGTCTTGTTATTCCTGTGTGTCTCAGTGTCATCAGGAACAAGTGTTGCATAACGTGTGACTAACAAGAGCCAGAGTCTCAAAGACCGTCCTTTTTTATCACCACCTTCACAGAGTATTTTGTAATTTATCAGCCACTTAACAGACCTATTGTCATCTCTGTAATATGACTCACCAGTTCTTTATTATTTCATGAAATTTTCTCAGAAGAAGATGAAGAGGATAACACATTAGTCATTTTGACCAAATCTCTGTGCCCAGTATGTGTGGTTGTTGGAGTCATGCTGTTTGTATTCTACAGTCCCACTGCAAGGTAATTCATCTGTTCTTTGAAATGTTGTTTTAAGGGGAAATTTAAGATCATCATAATCAAAATAATCTGCTCCGCTAAGAATGGGTATGATGAGTAAAATGTGATTTGACTGATCTCATCTTTGATTTTTTTGTGACAGAATGAAGATAAAATCTCTGTCCCACACGCCATCGCCAGCCCCTTTCTTTCAACCTCTCTTTCAGCAACATGAAGGCAATCTCCAGGTGAGGTGGTAAATGCAATGTCCTCTTGTCCATTCCTGTCTTCTTTTAGGAGTCAACTCTGCTCTCTTTTGCCATTTTAATGATAGCAAAACAACAAATTAACAACAGCTACTATTTTAAGAAGTGTAGTCCAGACATCTGTTGTTAACGGTTATCATATTTAGTTTCATTTCCACTTTACTACAGTGGAAGAATCCACAACAATGAAAAGAAATACACAGAGGGAGATAATCTGTAATCTGTAATAATCTGTAAAGGGATTATCAGCATGGTTTAAGAGTTTAGGGCGATGTTAGCGTCTGTGAGGCTGTAGTGTGCTTAGGTTCAGCAGTGCAATGAGCTAAGTGTTAACTTCAGCATACTACAGTAGTCTAACATGCTCACAATAACAATGCTAACATGCAGATGCTACTGCAAGCAGTTATGTTTACCATGTTCATCATCTTAGTTTATTTTGTTAACAAGCCAACATTTGATAAAAACACTATAAACAATGTCAAATGGATGTCATTAGCTTTACAGGTAGCCTGTTTGGTCATGAACCAAATTTTAGGCAAGTTAAATGAAATTAACTGAACCTTTGAACCTTGGTATCATTTTAGGATTAGGCAAAAGGCAAAGATTTCAAGTTTAGGAGAGAAGTACATGGTTGGGCTTAAAAATTTTACGTTTCTGTAGTGAAAATGACGCTGAACGTTGTGAACATGGGACGTGAACGAACAGCTGATTGTAACGTTTTGCACGGGACAGGGATGTCAGTCTCCTTTATGAAAGCCTTGTGCTTGGTCTTTTGTATGTATGAAATATCAGAATATATATTAAAAAGTTAGGTGCACCACCAGTGCAACCAGTGTAAAAAGTTAGTGAGGAACATGGACTTTATATAAAGATGGACGACATGACAGCTCCCCGAAAGTGAAGCCAAAACATCTGGATCACCCCCTGGTGGCTGGCTGCAGTATAGGTCAGAAATCCTAGCCCTTCCATGTTAGTGGATGGGACATGGACCAAACTAAGAAGTCAACATCAAGATGGTTTCTGTCATTTTAAATACTTCTTATCACACTGATGTATGTCAAGTGTAGTTATTTGATGGTATGAAAAAGGGGCTGAGACGTCATGATTGACAGCTGAGTGTCTTGCTGACAAGCTGACCTCGATACCACAGCTCCAGATGATGTTAAAATACAGGATATGTTGGCTTCACTTCTGTACATTAGGAGGAAGTGGAGACGCGTCATCTTATCTTTATAAACAGCCATATGGTCTGGAGCCTTGTTTTACATGTATCCTAAGTTGTAGTTTTCTTATTTTGCCCAGTAGACCTACATTTTGAAAAGCATTTTATTTTATGTCTGCATCTGCCAGTGGGCCATCATAATAACAGCAGGCATAACAATATGTTAATTCCACCACAGGAGAGACTTCATGCTCTTTGCTTATATCCGTATCAGCAATCGGTCAAAAGGAGTTTGAAAATATTGGATATCTGTAAAAATACAATATTGTGCATCCCTACAATATATCAATGGTGAATGACATACAGTAGTAATTAGATTTAACATAAGGTTTGTGTGTGCTGTGTGTAATGTGTTAAAGCCATGCATATTTATCACGCTTGCTTCTGAATTTGCAGGAATGGCTTTCACCTCACGGTAAATTTATGCTAACGTACAAAACCGAGGAGATCTTGACAACGGATACTCTGATTGTTGTACCAAAACCAATAACAAAGGACCCAGAGGAGATCAAGGACTTCCATAACCCTACAGTACAACTGGTATTCACTCAGGGTCAAACCTCTTATGTTGGCTTACCTGGTATTCATGAAGCCTCCCCACCTTTGACTATGGTCTCTCCAGGAGACACACCTTACACTCAGCTCCCTTGCTCTGTCTGGGAGGTCGACATTGTGGGGGCAGAAGTCGTCCCCTTTCCACCTAAAGACTTCTTCAACACCAGCAGTGCAGATTCTGGCTGCAGCTGTGAGGATCTGACCCAAAGCCCAGAGTGCAGTTCACCAAACTGTACCGTTGCTGACAGTCCACCACCATGTTACTATAATGATTACTGCATTCTCAACAAAACAGCAGAAGGTTTTGCTCCTGTTTTAGTGCCCAAAGGAGGCAGCCTAAAAGTTCCATCAGATGATTCCCTGCAAGAGGACTAAGAAATAGTCCTGTCACTTAGTTTGGAGAAACAATGGCTGTATATTGCATCACAGGAAATGGTCATAATCAGACTTCATGCTTACATGCTCACATACATACTAGCCAATACGTGCTTAGTTTCTTTTTATGACTTGAATGCCCATCATGAACCATTTGAATGTACCTGATTATGGATCTTTTTATGAAGCGAACACGGCTTCAGCCCTGGCTAACTTGCATATGTTACACTTGACGCATTTGCAATCCTGACTGCAGAATGTGATGACGTGTGAATGTGTGTGATTTTCACATCAGCTTTCTATGAAATGTTTTTTTTAATGTACAACGGAACATTTTTTTATTTGCCTGTGTTTGTACCTTAAATGAATAAATTATGTAAACTACAGACGTATTGCCTGGGTGAGGCCAGTTTGCTCTGCTCCTGAAATAATGGCTCAAATGCTCTGGATATACAAGGATCAATAAAGAATAATCAGAATACGAATGTTCCTTTATCCTTTCATCCACTGATGATAGCAAGTAACACTTCTGTGTCTCTGGTCAGTGCCTGTTGATAAAGATACTGGATGTATCATGGTCATATTATGCTGTGGGTCAGCCAAAATCTATGTAACGTGTATAATATAATGTACAGTATATATGTAAGGCTTGGTGTGTTGGACTGGGCTCATACAAAAATACACTCAGCCAGTTTATGCACCTAGCTGAAAATAGTCCAGTCTAATACGGCAGTCCTGCAACAATCTTGGCTTCACTGAAGGTTATAATGTTCAGTTTTTGTTGAAACTGTTTAGAGAGGTGTTGATTCGACTGTATTGTCACCTTCGAGGCTGCAGACTGTGTTAGTTTTAGACATCCATAATCAGCTGGTGTGTTTTTCAGTGGTAACTCAACTGTTGGCTACTTAAGTACAGTTTTGAGGTACATTTAATAGTACTCTATACTTCTACCCCACTACAATTCAGAGGCAACTACTGCACTTTTTACTTTTTTTAGTGTGTAAAAATCTTATAAACAGCTTATTGATAAGATAAGATAAGATAAGATAAGATAAGATATTCCTTTATTAGTCCCACAGTGGAGAAATTTACACAATTGTTGCACACATTATAAAATTTCTATACTATAGTAAATATTTGTTCATGATAACCAAATGATTTATAAACCTTTAAGAAATCTTTTGTACAGCATCTATAAACATTATATAGATAGATGGACCAGAAACTATTTATTAACCATTGACAAAGCATTAAATGGCTAAATAATGTTTATAGATGCTTTACAATCCAATTATTAGCCATTTAACAGTGTTACAAATATCTGGTCCATATATATATATATATATATATATATATATATATATATATATATATATATATATATATATATATATATATATATATATATATATATATATGCTTATAGATGTATCAAAACATTTTTTAAAGGTTTACAAATCATTTGATAATTATTAATGAATACTTATATTAGTTCATATTGTATACACATCCTTGTGTGTGTAACAATAAATAATAACTACATAGAGCATTACTAATAATTAGTAAGCATCACTACTTAACATTTCATTGTTTTAACAGTAACATAATGATTAACTATAGTTTAATTAACTATCAATTTACCATTTATTAATGATTGTTTGATTGATATGTTTATTTACGTAAAGACTGGAGTACTTCTTCCTCCACTGCAGGTGACAGCATCTCCCCTGAGGAGAGACGAGAAGTCAGCCCACTCACTGTTCTGGTTATTTATCTGTTCATCAGGTGTAGGTGCAGCAACACCCACACAAATTTCCACAAAGTGCCATGACACAGTGGAGGCCTTTCCCCACCAACATGTCCATACTGACAAGAACCCTTCATGGGAGGGTGGAGGAGCAGCTGGAGGCCAGCCCTTGGGATGCATCACCCCCCTGGTTAAAGAAGAATGGGGAGTTTACTGGACCAGCAGGAGGGACAATGTGAAGCTGAACGTCTGCACAAGGAAAAACTTGCAAGAAAAGGTATGGTCAGCCACTGCTGCCATCTTAAGATGCGTAACTTCAACCTCTCTGGTGTGTCTGCAAAGTAAAATTCACAAAACCTAGATGTGGCTGTTGGAGAAGAAAGTGATGCCGTGATGAATGTGGCGTTCAGACTCAGTCTCTTCCCTCCCACACAACCACAGCTTTTAGTCACGTGATTGGTACACGTGCCCACCGAAGAATAACCTAGAAAAATGCTTCAAACAAAGTCAGCTCTTATCGGATGATATAACAGCATTTCTTTTTTAATTTCACTTTTATTTTTCCAGCATAGTCCCATTGAGATTTAAAATCTCTTTTCCTGGCCAAGACGGTGACGTAAATATTTCACACATAAAAGCACAAATAAACTTGAAAACAAAACCGCAAAAAGTTAAAAACAACATAGAAGAAGACGAAAAAATTTCACACAAAAGATTAACAGTGCAACAAGTAACAGACTAAAACAGCAAATTCAACCAGAGTTCATTAACAGGACGTGTCCATTCAATGGTCACAATCCTATTTTTATGATCCTCCTTTCTTATAAAATAATCTAATTTAAAATGACTCCGTAGCTCACACCAAGATGTGATATTATAGATATTGACTGAGTTCATCTTTGCATGTAAACTATTAATTAAAAATCAATATAGTGTTTTTGAGAATTGGTACACTTTCTCATTTTTCCCCATACCCCTGCTATTTATAAGCTGAAACTTGTTCAATCACCTTATTATGTAAAGTAACAGTCTGATAAACACCATCAGCTGTCTTCTGCAACCCTGAGAATCGCCATCATTTTATATTGTATATAACTTTAGTATAAATCTAAATTCACAGAGATTTTTCTGATCAATATTAAAAGCAAATTGCGGCTGTGGACAGCTTACTTTCCTCTGGGTCTGCATTCAAGAATATCTTGAAACAAGGAAGCATCTATTTCCCTCTAACAAAATGAAACCAAAGCATCACTCCCTCCTCCACAACCCATCTTTTATCATGAGACTTGTTCCACTCATTTGCTGGTGGACATCGAGCTGGCAGGCAGATGCTTCAAAAAATGAGTGAGAAGGACACAAAACTTAAAAAATAAAAAAAACAACCTTTGTTAGACTTGAAAACAATCGCCAGCTGCTTCAGTCCTACATGAACTCCGGCTCCTTCTTTCCTCCAGCTTTGCAAGTTGACAGACATATGGGAAAAAATACAGATGGCACCATACAGAAGAGAAGAAGTTTCCTAATAATGCTAGGGCACAAGATGAGCCAATAACTAAAAAATATGTATGAATATTTGCATTGCAGCCTGTATTTTTTTTATAAAAAAATTAAATAATTAATAAAAATGAAATAAATAAGACAAAACACTGTCAACAAAATTACAAATCTGTCTAATTACTATTTTATATTTACTTATGTTTATATATATTTTAGCTGCACTATTTTGTGCCTTAGATTATTATTTTGCATTTACATTTACTTGTGTGAGTTTCCCTTTTATTTACATATTTTTGAGCATTATTAAAGGAATCTGAGACTAAATATTTTCATTACCAATGACTGCTTTGCTGGAGGAACCCAGACCCTGAACCGGGCCTGTACTGCCGGTGTGAGCGGTCATACGGGCCACCAGGTGGCGCTGTGGCCGCCAGACGAACATCCACCGACCGGCGCGTTACCCCAAGAAGAAGACGTCGACACAGGAAGCAAACCTGCTGTTGTGGTGTAGCAGATTCAGCGTTAGCTCGAAACAAGTCTGATGTCCCCGTTTTGTTTGCGCTCGTTTTAAATCTCGGAAAAGCATTGGTTTCGTGTTTTAAATGTGATTATATCATTTTTAGGACCGTGGGTTCGCGGTTCGTGTCTCAGTGAGCCGCAGCGCCCGATAGCCTAGCATCCTGTAGCTAGCTCAGCCCACGTAGCTTGCTAACATCGAACCTAGTTTGATTTTGAAGATGAATTTGGTTAAAAACCAAACTTTGCACGCACACCTGCGCGACGAGGAAGCACTTGTGGTGGAAAACGCCATCCGGCTGGCGATAGACTCGATAATAAACGTGCTGTACGGTGTCAACAGTGCCAGGACTCACGAGTACCAGCGGCTGGTGTCCGACAGGGACAAAGAGATCCAGCGGCTGGAGGGCAGGCTGACGGAGATCGAGCACGAGCTGCAGGTGCTGCGCCGACAGGGATGCACCTGTGGGCTGTTTGGGAAAGAGCACAGCGTCGTGGGATCCCGGACCTCCGGTGACCCACAGACGGGAGAGCAGAGCGGGTTTGAGCCGAGCTGCGTGGACACTGAGATGGCAGCAGGGCAGCAGGAATGTGAAATGAGCATCTCCTGTAAGTGAACAGTAACCTTCATGTAATGTTTGAGCATCCTCTCTGCTGTAGCTTCACTATAAACAATGCACAGGGGTGGGAAGAGTACTTATGTTTTCTCAAGTAACGTAAATGAAATGTCACTTCAACCCCTCACAGCTGTTGTGTGTGAAAATATTTCCTAAATCAATCATGTGTTGCTGTTATGGCAATTTTTACAGTCTAACTCTGACAGAGAGGAACGAAATAAAGGAAAAAAAATCGTCCAATTTGTATTGTCACACTGTACTAATGCTCAGAGTGTGGTACACAAGACAAAACTAAGTTAAAAATGTGCGCCTCAATGAGAAGTTGTCTCTGTCTCCTGGGCCCTGTGCCATAAAGTTTAGTGAAAATGAGTCTGTTAACTCTAAGATGAGGACAAATAGAGGTAACTTAAACTCTTGAATTGCTTCAGTGAACCTCACTGAAGCAGAGAGACACTCTTCTCTCCTCTGTAAGCTATCTGTGTGTGTGTATATATATATATATATATATATATATATATATATATATATATATATATATATATATATTGCACCTATATAAACTACTAAGGGCTACAACTTATGATTATTTTCATAATTGTTAAGTCTATAAAATGTCTAAAATAAAAGTCTCCCATGGTGCTCAAGGTGATATCTTCAAATAGCTGGATTAGTACCAACAACAGTCATTACATGTTTGTTTAATATTTAATCATTTAAGTCATTTATCAAAGTAGTTGCAAACTAATTTTCTCTATGTATACATGCTAAAGTAATTGCAGTTTACTGCATTGCTTTGGGAGGGACCAAAAAAATGTGTTATATGATCCATTTAAAAGTATTGAATTAAATAATTATTGTACAATATGAAGTGCATTAAATTGTTTAAGCATACATTTCTAATGTTAATTATCTTAGTTATAATGTTAGAACACATTAATTGACTGGCAAACAAGTTGAATTTTATCCCCTTTGACAGTGACACAGAATTATTACCATGTGTCTCCGATTAGAGACCTGCTGGTTGTCTTGTTTGGACACAACATGGTCCTCAAATCCAGTTTTTCTGAAGCATCCTCAAACATTCAGTTGAAACACTGATTTTAATCATGTGTTAGTACTACTGTGTTTATTTGTACGTTTATTTATCGGCAGGTATTGAATTAAGTCTGTGTTGAGTAGAGATGGGAATGGTCCGAACCGTTCGCTAGTCACGGTTTGGTTCATGTGTGCATCGTGTGGTTCATTTGAAATAGGTTATGAGGCTGATTGTGTATTTTTTCCATTGTGTTTATTGTCACACTAGAAATCAAGGCCTATTCAAGTTATTTAGTTGAGTTGTGAATGACTTTAGTTCCTTCTAGTCAGCAGTGTTCAGTGGTTGTGTTCTGGGAGTTTATTGTGAAGGGAGGAACAGCAGCAGTGAAGTGCTGATGAGCTGTTATTGACAAGGGTCCAAACTACAGAGCCTCCATGTTATTAATATATTATCCTCATGTTTAGGAGCAACGTATCCTCGACTACACAAGCTGAAACTAAAGCTGTCAGTAGGCTCTGTAGTCTGACTGTTTAGGTTAGTTTGTCATGTATCTCAAGCTGTCAGTAGACTCTGTAGTCTGACTGTTTAGGTTAGTTTGTCATGTATCTTAGTAGTAAACTAAAGCTGGCAGTAGGCTCTGTAGTCTGTTTAGGTTAATTTGTCATGTATCTTAGTAGTAAACTAAAGCTGGCAGTAGGCTCTGTAGTCTGACTGTTTAGGTTAGTTTGTCATGTATCTTAGTAGTAAACTAAAGCTGTCAGTAGGCTCTGTAGTCTGACTGTTTAGGTTAGTTTGTCATGTATCTTAGTAGTAAACTAAAGCTGGCAGTAGGCTCTGTAGTCTGTTTAGGTTAGTTTGTCATGTATCTTAGTAGTAAACTAAAGCTGGCAGTAGACTCTGTAGTCTGACTGTTTAGGTTAGTTTGTCATGTATCTTAGTAGTAAACTAAAGCTGTCAGTAGGCTCTGTAGTCTGACTGTTTAGGTTAGTTTGTTTTCTTAGTAAAACAAAGCTGGCAGTAGGCTCTGTTGTCTTTTTAGGTTAGTTTGTCATGTATCTTTGTAGTAAACTAAAGCTGGCAGTAGGCTCTGTAGTCTGACTGTTTAGGTTAGTTTGTCATGTATCTTAGTAGTAAATTAAAGCTGGCAGTAGGCTCTGTAGTCTGACTGTTTAGGTTAGTTTGTCATGCATCTTAGTAGTAAATTAAAGCTGGCAGTAGGCTCTGTAGTCTGACTGTTTAGGTTAGTTTGTCATGTATCTTAGTAGTAAATTAAAGCTGGCAGTAGGCTCTGTGGTCTGACTGTTTAGGTTAGTTTGTCATGCATCTTAGTAGTAAATTAAAGCTGGCAGTAGGCTCTGTAGTCTGACTGTTTAGGTTAGTTTGTCATGTATCTTAGTAGTAAATTAAAGCTGGCAGTAGGCTCTGTAGTCTGACTGTTTAGGTTAGTTTGTCATGTATCTTAGTAGTAAATTAAAGCTGGCAGTAGGCTCTGTAGTCTGACTGTTTAGGTTAGTTTGTCATGTATCTTAGTAGTAAATTAAAGCTGGCAGTAGGCTCTGTAGTCTGACTGTTTAGGTTAGTTTGTCATGTATCTTAGTAGTAAATTAAAGCTGGCAGTAGGCTCTGTAGTCTGACTGTTTAGGTTAGTTTGTCATGTATCTTAGTAGTAAATTAAAGCTGGCAGTAGGCTCTGTGGTCTAACTGTTTAGGATAGTTTGTGTTGTATCTTAGTAGTAAACTAAAGCTGGCAGTAGGCTCTGTGGTCTAACTGTTTAGGATAGTTTGTGTTGTATCTTAGTAGTAAACTAAAGCTGGCAGTAGGCTCTGTGGTCTAACTGTTCAGGATAGTTTGTGTTGTATCTTAGTAGTAAACTAAAGCTGGCAGTAGGCTCTGTAGTCTGACTGTTTAGGATAGTTTGTGTTGTATCTTAGTAGTAAACTAAAGCTGGCTGATACAGAGCAGCTCCTCCTCTACCAGCAGGATCTGTAGTGGTTCATATGTATATGAATATGATTTATTTTATTAAATGTCAGATTGTTTCCAGTGAGATATTAATGAGTTTATATGGGGACTTTGCTGTTGTAAACATTACTGTTGCTGATCTAGAAACATGTGTAGTAGTTGTATTTTATATATTCAATTCTAATCTGGTTCTGAATTTAAAAACAACCAGGCTGACATCAGTATAGTTAATATGCACACCTCAATATTTATTTATCACAAGTCATATCATCATTGCAATATAGAAAAATGTTATTGCACATCACAGATTTTTATCATATCTTGCAGGCCTAATATATATATTTGGGAAAAAAAACAAAGCATTCGAATACTGATTTGGAGGTCCATTAACATTCCCCTTATGGTGTAGGCCAAGTATATGTTATTTTCAACAAGCAGTTGTTGACAAATAAATGAAAAGCATGAAAAGCAACAGCCTCCTTGCTGTACTTTAAATGTATTGAACTGAACCAAAAACCGTGACCTCAAACCGTTATATGAACCGAACCGTGAATTTTATGAACCGTCCCACCCCTAGTGAAGAGTCTTTATCTGAGTTTATAAAGTCAGAATGTACAAAAACAACTTTAACAGTCAAATGTGATGTAATCTGTCACTTTCACCCCTGACAATCATGTTTGTCTCTTTAATCCACAGTGGGCCTTTTCGCCAGACCCCCGTCACATGTCTCCTCCCAAAGCCATGAGTCCGCTCTTCCATCATCCCCTAGCAGAATGGGTCTGGACCAGTCCTGCACCTCCCACTCCTCAGAGTCCTCAGGTGTATCAGAGGCAGTCAGGAATCTGCCTCCATCTCCCAGCAGCCTCGTCATCAAAGAGGAGCCGTGTGATATCGACGCAGTTCTAATTAAGTGGGAAATGAGTGAAGACAGATTCAGGGAGCATCAGGAGAGCGCAGGCAGTCCACGTCAGGACAAACAGAGCCCCAGCGTAAAAAGTAATGTATCCTACCTTGAATTCCTTCTACCCATGAAAATTCACAACATTACAGGGACTAAGTTATCTCTCACTGTTCACTGTTGCACAAATGGCATGTTCTCACTAGAGATGATCCTAAAGACTTAAACAAGTCAACTACTCTAAAAGTAAGAAAACACTCTGAAAACAATCACAATTGATCACAATTTAATCTGTAAGGTTAAACATTGTGTAAAAGAGACATTTGAAATTGTTTCACATTTGTAAATAACCAAAGGATACTGTAAATAGTATATGCTAGAATTAAAAAAAAAAAAAATGGATAGACCGATACAAAAATAATCCCTTATGACCCACTAGAAATGAGTGGTGGTGTCTGTGTCTACTTTATTTTACTGTTTGGGACTCATCTGGGCATCAGCGAAGAGCTTTTGGCCCCTCAATAGCATGCAGGATGAGCAGCCGGTTCAGATGGCCAGATATCGGCTCTTTGTCACGCCCCTCGGCACCGAGGCATAAGCATTATACATCGATGGGCACAGGTCCCCGTGTAGCCCTGTCCGATACAAAGCGAATGTAAGCCACAGATGAAAACAGCTTGTGTGTTTTTATGTGCTCCAGTGTTCCCCCTGCTCCTCGGCGTCTCAGTTTGACAGAGTGCGGCGCTGAGCCACAGCCTTCCCTTCAGCTGCATTCATTCAAAACACCGTCCTGCAGGGTTGTGCTGAGGTGTTTTTAGCTAGTTGTTTATTTGTGCTTTAAAACGTAACCCCTGTGAAACAATCACAAATTACCATTTTATTGCTTTGATTGACTGCTCTGTTCTCTCCATTAACTGTATAGTTTGCTCAACCATCTCTGCTCTCTCTCCCTTCCTCGCTTGTTGAGCAGAGGAGTAGTGGGTTTGCAAACAGCAGCCAATAATTTAACATATTATACCTTTAAATGCCGCTGAAATCAATTTGTCCTGTGTCTGCTCCAGTCGCCCGGTTAGGAATACACCCCATGAACCCAGTTTGTGGTGTAATATTTGATGAAATGCCAGCAGTGTGGTTTAAGATCATGGTTTGGCATCACTTATAGGCTACAGTATCTTAGTGTGCAAGTTTTATTACCTTCCACCTTCTCTTCCCCACTATCTCTCTCAAAAACTCAGAGTAAGCGATGCAGCGCTCATTCCTCAATCATCTCTGTAACATGAATTGTTGCAGTCCAAAAGGATAATTTTATTGAAAAAGCTAGATGTAATCAATCAACAGCATTTGCCAATATGTGACTTAATAATGTACATTAATAAAATAATGGGTGTAAACAACTAGTATTCCTGGTGCCGACTAGCAAGGGTAGCAAAGTTTAGAGTAGTCGACTAATCAGGCACATCCCTATTTGTGAAACTTGAATCTAACAGGTATCAAATACTTGATCATTTTTCAGTTCGTATACTTATTCTTAGATATTTTCTTTGCTCATTTTAAACTATTAAATTAATATTTAATAGGAAAAGCTCTTGTATGGCTGCTCTATGCTGAGTCAAAACTGATCACTGTCATTTGAAAACTTTGGTTTATTTTCTTGAACTGAAAAGTGTGTTCATGCTCAACAAAGTGTAAAAATGTATTGTTTTGGAGCAGCCTTAGACGGATGAAAGCCTTGGCTAAATGCTATTGCTGTAAAATGTATTAGCACGGCTGTGGGGTTGTATGACTAAGACAATTTTCATCCCTTCATCCCTGTAGAAAAACGGGAGAACGTGGCGAGAACATTCAGGGAGAAACCTCACGCAGATCCAGGCAGACGTTGCGACCCTCACGAAGAACACCTGAAGTGAGTTCTTTGATTCAAGATGATGCACATGAAACATGAATGCATGAAAATCCACCCTAAATCTCTGCATGCATGTTTTCTGTAGATAATGTGGAAATGTTTGAATGATATGAAACATTAATTGTTGGAGTCAGCTCTTTTTCACTTTACATACTTATATTTTTACTTACTGTATATATTTTTATTTTTTAAGATGCGCGTATTCTTCTTAACACTTGTACACTTTGAGTAGGAACTCTAAAATTAAGAATAGACTTAACATAAGCAAATTAAAAAACATCAGTTTGACAACATGTGCAGCAGTTAGAAAAAAAAAATGCAGCAAATACAGAAAACGCAACCAAATACTGTGCAAGCAGCAAAGTCGACGCTAAAATGTGCTGAACACAGGTGTGACACCGCTGCCTGCTGATGTAGAGAGTCATTTCCTCTCATGCACATACGTGGCAACTGGTCATCAGCTGTAGTCTTTGCAGTGTGTTTGAGTGCAATTTTTTGGCCAAGACAAAGGTGATGTGAGGCGACTCAAATTCGGCCTTCAGTCCCTCTTAGTTCTTTAATGTTGGGTTGGTGTGTCAGGGCCTTATCCCTGGGTTTTCGGTCCTACATCGGATACATTTCTTAGCGGGGTATATCGCCATGGTAACTGATGCTGCACATCTAACCTGCTTCGGAGTGGCTTATGTTCGAGATATGAGATCAACTCGTGTAAAAGCACCACAAGCTGACCAATCAAAGCTCGGTGCACAGATCGTATGGTAATATTACACAAATATGAAGACGTTAAAGTCATAATCCGACAAAAAGCAACACAGTTTAAAGTGCCAAATACAGATCTGATTATGATTACAGGTGTGTATTCCGTTAAATTAATGTGTTGCTTAGATGTATATAACAATATTTTAGCTTTATTCTTTCAGCCACAAACGTGGCCGTGTCAATAATATATAGGCACACAATTCAAAAGTGATAAGCAGGTTTATTTTCATATCATAGGTAGGGCTGTACCAGATACTTTGAAGATACCAATCATAATGTTGACATTCAAATTCATCTTCGTCTGCGTTTGCATTTGAAAGACATGGAAAAGAAAGCAGATGGGCCTGTCCTTTAAATAGCAGTGGGCCAGGTCCAGTCCCACTCCCTCTGTGTGTGTTGTAATCCAAGCCTCTCTATGCTTTATTTGCGTAGGCCATGTGTGTGTGCCCCACTTGCTAGCAAATCGTCACCAGTTTGTACAGCTCTCATTAGAGGCTGACTGATTAATCGGGCCAATTGTTTGACTCCCCCCCCATTCGGCCGATGTCTGAGCATATTAAGCCGATTATCAAGCAGGCACATCTGCGGCAGCCCAGTGTTGTTGCTGTAGAACATGTGACTCCGCCCCTTGTGTCAATCAAATTGGCGTTCAGTGTTGCCGACTTAGCGACTTTGCTATATTTAGCAAATTTTCAGACCCTTCTAGTGACTCCACCGTCTGGGCCTGGCTCCAGACGGTGGCTTCCTTGGGCCCGGGTCTCTCCTTTTCTAACTCGTTCAATCATGAACCATTCTGAACCATTCTTTGTCTGGCCCCTCACCTGAGACCAATTTGCCATGGGAGACCCTACCAGGAGCACCAGGCTCCAGCCAACACAGCCCTCAGGGTCATTGGGACACACTAACCTCTCCACCACGTTAACGTGATGTGGGAGCGGTGTTGTTCAATAAATGTTTACTGAAATGGAGAATTTTTTTGTAACGTTTATTATTCAGCTGTTTTATTTCATCAGCTGGAGGAAAAAAAAAGAAAATCACCCAAACATATCAGCCCCGCAAAATTGGCAACCTCTAGCTGTCATACGGCGGTTCCCACTGATGGCGTCGTCCCAGAAGCATATCGTCCACCCTCTGGTTCCTCCACAGGTTAATGCTGTTAGCTCTGTTGCCTTTATTTGCACTGTTAGCACTGTTAGCTGTTAGCCGCCAGCTCAGTCGTTGCCATGTTGAGAGCTGTGTGGTAGCAATCCCTCAATCAAAGAGAGCACATGGGAGAATTTTACCTTCATGGCTTTCTGCTGGAAGTCTCCTGAGGTTTAGGATCATGGTTTGGGTTAAAAGAAACCCTTTCTGCTAGAAAGCCCTGAAGGCAAACTTTTCCATGCGCACTGAATGAATGTCAACTGTAACCAACATTTAATGGTTTAGCCACACGTCATCAAGTGTTGCTAAACTGTTGAGTGGTGTTTCACGTGTCAGTTGGTAACAACAGTAGCCATTCAGCACTGCATGGTTATATTAGAAGTGCTAAATGAGAGATTGGGAGGATTTCTAATGCATCTGCACAGCTTTCAACATGGCAGCAGCTGAGCTGGCGGCTTGTAATAGCGTAAACAGTGAAACCTAAGGAAACACTGCTGATAGAGCTAACAGTGTTAACCTGTGTGGGTGGGGGGGCTTTCATGTCAGCGCCATCAGTCGGGACGGCGTTATCAGCTCTAACCACCGTATGTTAGCAGTGCAAAGTGGCAGCCGTGAGCTAGCCAGTCTCACATGCACTAAAAGCATGCATGACTGTCCCAGCAATGTCCACAATGCAAGGAGAGACTTGGATTACAACACGCAGAGGGACAGCGACTTCATTTAACATGTACCCCGGTGCACAGACACGACCCAAGCCTAGCAGATCGTGGTGTGGTGGTATGTGTACTTTGTCTTTGATGCCTGCAAGAATTGCAAAGTTGTCAAATATTGCCTCCTAACAACCTGCTGACAGAGGAGAAGATGAGAGAATTATCATTATGAACATCTGTTCATTTGTCAGTTATTTCAGTCAACTTAATTTGCCCATACAGACTCAAATCAAAACAAAGCCCTAAAACAAACAAGTAGTGCTCGTTGTCCTGCATGCCTACTCATCTGTGGGATCCTTTCTGACCTCTTGACCTCCTCAGGAACAAGAAGAAGGGTGTGCCCATGTCAGAGTTGACAGAGGAGGCTCAGAGATTGAAGAGGGCAGCCTGGAGAGCAGCTTCCAGACGCTACTATGCCCGAAAAGTAGCCCGCCAACAGGCAAACCCCTCCCGCTCTGGCCCGTTCCCCTCACGCGCCGGCCCCTTCCCCCACGTTACAGACTCACGGTATTCACAGCCCATCTCTTTTGTTGATAAGAGGAGGAGGACACTGATATCCGAGTTATCTGAAGAATCTCAGTCGCTGCAGAGGGAGGCTTGGAGAGCCGCCTCCAGGAGGTACTATGCTCGAAAAAATGCTCGCCACCAGACCGAGCCCACAGAGTATGCACACCTGCTCCAGAACATAGTGCCGTCAGGAGAACCAGTGGAACCGAACAGAGGAGGAACCCACACCAACAGTGGAGGAATACTGTGCAGCTGATAGCAATGCTGTTGATGAGGTTTTCTATTCTGTATATTTAAAGGTTTATTTTGTTGTGGAAAACATAGGACCATTAATTGAATATTAATCACAATTTTGGCTTCCCACAATTAAGTGAAAATGATCGCTGTGACATTGACGTTTAGAAAACAGTATGTGCTCCGCTCATAGAAAACTCTGCTGCGTTAATCAAGAGTTTCCTGAACAGCTCGAGACGCATCACCAATCAGCAGCTGGTTGAAGGCGGTCCGTTTTCTGCAGCCACATATTCTCATATTTCACTCACTGCATGTGTTTTTACCGGTCAAACGTGCAGCGGTTACGTGATGGTTTTACTTCGGCTCAGAGCATTATAGGCGGTAACGACGGTGTAAGTTCTTCAGTCTGAGTGAAGACGGCATAAAACCGCAATTTGTAACAAATGGGCGTCCTAAATAAGCCGCGGAGGAGCAACCTTAGATTAGACATCAGTCTAATAGTTTTAGAACATACCTGCCAGGAAACAATCAGAAAACGCCATTTTATTTCTCTCATTTGCTGCTTTGTATTCACTGTGCTCCCTGTTTTCGTTCACTCTATAGCTCGCTCGACCATCGCCGCTCGCTCCCTCCCTCGTTCACTCGTTGATCCGATGAGGAGGAGCCAACTTTTAATTCCTTGTGTTTCCAAAACAGCAACTGACAACTGTTTCAATCTCTGCCGTTAAGAACAATGAAGTAAATCAGATTCTTATATTATAATTCATTCCCACGATGCTTCGCAGAGAAATCACAGTGGCTGGCTGGTCTGCCGACAGCTCTGACCTTCAAGCTACACGGCTCTGTTAGCCGCTTATGGTGCGTTCAAACTCTACTCAGCAAAATGAGTATTGGGCGAAGGGAGATTATAACGCTACCGAGACGTTCAAATGTAATCTTGAGTTTTGGCGAGACGTGATTATCTTTTTGGCCATAATCGTGCCGCCCTTGTAGAATGCTGGACTAGATGGATGTTTGTTTCTACTTTTTAGTTGATTTGTACTGATGATGTTGAGATTTGTCTTTGGATATGGTCTGAACAGTTTAAACCTAGTTTGTTTAAACTGTTATTTGGGTTTCTTCATAGTTCCTGATTCACATAACTTTGGTTCTAATTTATCACTTTTACTTTCAACCTTTTTTAGTATACTGCATTGCATGTCTGTAGAAAACGCTAACTGCAAATGAAGACTGAATAAATGTATTCTGAGGCAATCTAAAGTTATTGGACAATAGTACTCATTTAACAGCAACTGCATCCATACAGCATCCCTGGACTCCAACATCTGTAACCTCAGCCAAGTTAGCAAGTCGTCCTGACCTTACTGTCTGCTCAGTGTTAACTGGTGACTTTCAGCCAAAAACCCTTGTGGTGTGTCAGAATAACTTATGTAAATGGCCGGCGTAGATAATGAACACAGATGATTATCTAATTAAATAGATTTAAAGTCAAATTGAAGGATTTCACAATGACACCTACATGTTCTGTTGCCTTCACTACGAGCAACCACGACACATTCGCCAGTTAATGCCAGGATCGGACTACACAATATTTTTGATGGTTACGATGGTCACTATGACGAGACCATTGAGTCATAAATTGTTGTCATGACCTGACTGTGACATGACAGACGACACGTTAGTCCTCGTCCAATCATCTCTGCTCGTATTTTACGACTTAGGTGATGTCATCATTCTACATAATAAGAAGCCATGTGCTTCTGTTTGTCTGAGAAATGATGGAAGATTCAGTGTGGAGAGATAATCATTGCCCCTTGTACATGGCCGGGCCCGGGGGCTTGAGCCCTGGTACAGCCTGAAAATTAAGACGGCGGTACCGGGATGGTGTGTATTATTGGAACAACAGGATTTTGGAATAATCGATTTCTTTGGTCCAGTGGTGCATTTGTTGGACTACTGGTTTGTCGAAATAATGGCTGGCAACAGAATAATGACATGGCATTGCTGCCATAACTCTACAAACGTCATTCGTCCTTCGCTTCGCCATCGTTTACAGCTCTGTAACGACCGTGACAGAACACATCGTGCCAGACTTTCTGTTGGGACGTCGTGAGGCATCCCAGATGCGGCATCGAAACAAGATTAAACAGTTGATTCTCGTGCACAACACTTATTTGCCATCCCGATCCGAGTCAACACCCTAGGATGGGCTTGTTGGGTGATAATCAGGCTGATATTGTGTAGTCTGGACCGGTCACAACACGGTTAGCAGAGACTTAGTACATGTTCTGTTAATGATGTTTAGTTTGTGATCATTAGGATGCCCTAGTCAAAACAAATAACGTTATATTTTACAATAACATCAAAGTTAAACGACTGAGATAATTTATTATGTGGGTCAGCCGCAGCCCCTAGACAGTGCCTTTATCCACTAACTTAGCTACGCAAGCTAATTACGTTAATGTAGTGTTAACTTGGCTGATGTTACTTGTTTCACCATGTTATGCTAACTCAGCTTCATCCTGAACTCTTAGACATATAATAGTTGCTAAAAGTGATGTTACAAGCTAAAGTAAAATAGAAAATTTTACACTTCTTAGGACAGCTTGCATTCAAACGTGCATATTGTCGAGAGATGACACTATAGACATACAGTATATAGGTAAACGCTGCATTGGATGCTTCAGTCCATTGCAGTGATATGTTGCACTGAAACAACACTGGCCTGTAACCCCATACTAGTGAATAGGGAAGCTGCCGTTTTCCTGGATAAAAAACACCATACCTTCTACACTTCTCAACTGTTTTCAATGAGTTGTTATATTACAGGGTTTTTGATCTATGTGGAGTAGAAAAACAGTTACTAAGTTACTTAGACTCTCGATAGATAAGCGAGAATCACTGCTAGACAACGAGTGTGTAGGTTTATGTGAACTGAATTACTTCTGTGATAGAAAATAATTAATTTCTCATAAGGAATTGTAAAATCTGACATTTGTCAAGTATGGCTTCGACTTATTTTACTTGTTTAAGGTTAATACTTGTAGAAAGGTCTCTGTATTCTATAATATAATATATATATATATATATATATATATATATATATATATTATATATATAAAATATACAATAAAATGTTTCAATCTATAATCTACTCAGAACACTGCTGCTGCTATTACGGTTATGTACTTACTGATAAGAGCAATCAGAATAGCAGGCAAATAGTTGGACATAAATAAATAATGGTATCAATAAATATTAGTGTAATAATAAGTTATGATATGAATTTATTGGAATAATGCTGATAATACAGAAATTATATAAAACAAAATAAATATTCTAATATATTATAATATATATAATATAAAATAATCATTTTTTCGACTTACTACACTGTGATTTTTATTTCAATGTATATTATATTTATTATATTTTATGCTTTTTTCAAATTACCATACTCTTTTTTTTTTATTTTTTTTTTCAAAAATACAATGACTTTATTTTAAAATACTATGCTATGGTAATTTTTCAACATACTATACTATAACTTTTTTTTCCAACATACTATACTATGACATTTAAACATACTATGCTTTTTTAACATACTATACTCTAACTTTTCAAATGTTTTCAACATACTATACTATGTACTATACTATACTATGTATACTATTTGACGTACTATTCTGTGAATTTTTTCAGCATGTTATACTATGACTTTTGGACATACTATACTTCTTTTTGGACACGATATACCATGCCTTAATGTTGAGATACTATTCTATAACTTTTTTTTAATACACTATATGATAGCTTTTTTTTTTTTAGACATACGATACTATGACTAAATTTTTGTACATACTATAATATAACTTTTTTTCACAAAAATTTTATCGACATACTATACTATGACTTTTTTTTACATGAAATTCATCAACATAATATATTATGACTTTTTCTTACATGAAATGAATCCAAATACTTTAGTATAACATTTTTTCATGAAATTTTTTGAATTACTACAAAATCACGTTTTTCCCAAAAAAAATTGACATATTATACTGTCTTTCTTTTACATGACATTTATCAACATCTATATTATGACTTTTTCTTTTCGTGAAATGAATGCACATGCTATACTATGATGTTTTTCCACGATATTTTTTGAATTACTACAAAATGATGTTTTTCCATATTTTCAATACTATACATGACTTTTTTTTCTGGAATTTATCAAAATACATATTATGACTTTTTTCTACATAAAATAAATCCAAATACTTTAGTATAACATTTTTCCATGATATTTTTTGAATTACTATAAAATTATGTTTTTCCAAGAAATTTTTCGACACACTATACTGACTTTTTTTTACATGAAATTTATAAACATACTATATTATGACTTTTTTACATGAAATGAATGCACATGCTGTATTATGACAGTTTTACACAAAATTTATTGAACTACAACAAAATCACGTTTTTCTGTGAAATTTTTCGACATACTATACTATGACTTTTTTTTGCAAAATTTTCTAATATTTCACAAAATGACTTTTTTCCACCATAGAATCATTTTACATGCTATATAAAAGGACTGATTTCATGATTTTTTTCAACATACAAATATTTGATGTTTTCATCATAAAACTTTCGACATACTATACTATGACTTTTTTTTGTAAAATTTTCCAACAGTTCACAAAATAACTTTTTTTCACCATAGAATCATTTTACATGCTATAATACAACCGTTTTCATGGTTTTTTTTCAACATCAAAAAAATTTTTTTTAAATTTTTTATATTTTACTTTATTTTTTTTTTGTAAATTTTTCAACATTCGAAAAATGACTTTTTCCACCATAAATCATTTTACATGCTAAATACCCGTTTAATTTTTTTTTCAACATAAAAAAATTTGACGTTTTCATCGAAAAATTTCGACAACACACAGCTTTTTTTGTTTCCCATTTGAGCTTCCCCCAAATTTAATAAATACGACCTCATGTTTTTTTCAACATAAAAATTCAAAATTTTCTCAACGACAGCTTTTTTTTAAATTTTCCCATTCACAAAAACATTGACCATGTACCCCTTTTCATGATTTTTTTCAACATAAAAAATTTGCGTTTTTATCGAAAAATTTCGACATACTATACTATGACGTTTTTTTTTTTTTTTACAAAATTTTCTAATATTTCAAGAAATGACTTTTTTCCACCATAGAATCATTTTATATGCTAATATACGACCGTTTTCATGATTTTTTTCAACATCAAAAAAATTTGACGTTTTCATCGAAAAATTTCGACATACTACACTATGACTTTTTTTTGTAAAATTTTCCAACATTTCACGAAATGACTTTTTTCCACCCATAGAGATCATTTTACATGCTAAAATACGACCGTTTTTCATGATTTTTTTTCAACATAAAAAAAATTGATGCGTTTTTCGTAAAATTTTCGACATACTGTACTATGACATTTTTTTTGTAAACTTTTTCAACATTCGATAAAATGACTTTTTTCCACCATAGAATCATTTTTGCATGCTACAATACGACCGTTTTCATGATTTTTTTCAACATCAAAAAAATTTGACGTTTTCATCGAAAAATTTCGACATACTATACTATGACTGTTTTTTTGTGAAATTTTCCAACAGTTCACAAAATAACTTTTTTCCACCATAGAATCATTTTACATGCTATAATACACCCTTTTCATTATTTTTTTCAACATCAAAAAAATTTGACGTTTTTATCGAAAAATTTCGACATACTATACTATGACGTGTTTTTTTTTTTTTTAAAATTTTCGCAAAATTTTCTAATATTTCAAATTGAAAATGACTTTTTTCCACCATAGAATCATTTTATATGCTAATATACGACCGTTTTCATGATTTTTTTCAACATCAAAAAAATTTGACGTTTTCATCGAAAAATTTCGACATACTATACTATGACTTTTTTTTTGTAAAATTTTCCAACATTTTGACGAAATGACTTTTTCCCACCATAGAATCATTTTACATGCTATAATACGACCGTTTTCATGATTTTTTTTCAACATAAAAAAAATTGATGCGTTTTTCGTAAAATTTTCGTCATACTGTACTATGACATTTTTTTTGTAAACTTTTTCAACATTCGATAAAATGACTTTTTTCCACCATAGAATCATTTTACATGCTACAATACGACCGTTTAAATGATTTTTTTAACATCAAAATAATTTCACGTTTTCATCGAAAAATTTCGACATGCTACACTATGACTTTTTTTGTAAAATTTTTCCAACATTTCACGAAATGACTTTTTTCCACCATAGATTCATTTTACATGCTACAATACGACCGTTTTCACGATTTTTTTTTTCAACATACGAAAAATTGATTCGTTTTTCGTAAAGATTTTCGACATACTGTACTATGACATTTTTTTGTAAACTTTTTCAACATTCGATAAAATGACTTTTTCCCACCATAGAATCATTTTACATGCTACAATACGACCGTTTAAATTATTTTTTTCAACATCAAAATAATTTCATGTTTTCATCGAAAAATTTCGACATACTATGACTTTTTTTTGTAAACTTCTTCCAACATTTCACGATAAAATGACTTTTTTCCACCATAGAATCATTTTACATGCTATAATACGACCGTTTTCATAATTTTTTTCAACATCAAAAAAATTTGACGTTTTCATCGAAAAATTTCGACATACTATACTATGACATTTTTTTGTGAAATTTTCCAACAGTTCACAAACTAACTTTTTTCCACCATAGAATCATTTTACATGCTATAATACAACCGTTTTCATGATTTTTTTCAACATCAAAAAAATTTGACGTTTTTATCGAAAAATTTCGACATACTATACTATGACATTTTTTTTTTGTAAAATTTTCTAACATTTCAAGAAATGACTTTTTCCCACCATAGAATCATTTTACATGCTATAATACGACCGTTTTCATGATTTTTTTTCAACATAAAAAAAATTGATGCGTTTTTCGTAAAATTTTCGTCATACTGTACTATGACATTTTTTTTGTAAACTTTTTCAACATTCGATAAAATGACTTTTTTCCACCATAGAATCATTTTACATGCTACAATACGACCGTTTTCATGATTTTTTTCAATATCAAAAAAATTTGACGTTTTCATCGAAAAATTTCGACATACTATACTATGACTTTTTTTTGCAAAATTTTCCAACATTTCACAAAATGACTTTTTTCCACCATAGGATCATTTTACATGCTAAAATACAACCGTTTTCATGATTTTTTTTCAACATAAAAAAAATTGATGTGTTTTTCGTAAAATTTTCGACATACTGTACTATAACATTTTTTTTGTAAACTTTTTCAACATTCGATAAAATGACTTTTTTCCACCATAGAATCATTTTGCATGCTACAATACGACCGTTTTCATGATTTTTTTCAACATCAAAAATTTGACGTTTTCATCGAAAAATTTCGACACACTATACTATGACTGTTTTTTGTAAAATTTTCCAACATTTCACGAAATGACTTTTTTCCACCATAGAATCATTTTACATGCTATAATACGACCGTTTTCATAATTTTTTTCGACATCAAAAAAATTTGACGTTTTCGTCGAAAAATTTCGACATACTATACTATGACATTTTTTTTGTGAAATTTTCCAACAGTTCACAAAATAACTTTTTTTCACCATAGAATCATTTGACATGCTATAACACAACCGTTTTCATGATTTTTTTCAACATCAAAAAAATTTGAAGTTTTTATCGAAAAATTTCGACATACTATACTATGACGTTTTTTTTTTTTTTTTTTTGCAAAATTTTCTAATATTTCAAGAAATGACTTTTTTCCACCATAGGATCATTTTACATGCTAAAATACAACCGTTTTCATGATTTTTTTTCAACATAAAAAAAATTGATGTGTTTTTCGTAAAATTTTCGACATACTGTACTATGACATTTTTTTTGTAAACTTTTTCAACAGTTCGATAAAATGACTTTTTTCCACCATAGAATCATTTTGCATGCTACAATACGACCGTTTTCATGATTTTTTTCAACATCAAAAAATTTGACGTTTTCATCGAAAAATTTCGACACACTATACTATGACTGTTTTTTTTTTTGTAAAATTTTCCAACATTTCACGAAATGACTTTTTTCCACCATAGAATCATTTTACATGCTATAATACGACCGTTTTCATGATTTTTTTCGACATCAAAAAAATTTGACGTTTTCATCGAAAAATTTCGACATACTATACTATGACGTTTTTTTTGTAAAATTTTCCAACATTTTGACGAAATGACTTTTTCCCACCATACAATCATTTTACATGCTATAATACGACCGTTTTCATGATTTTTTTTCAACATAAAAAAAATTGATGCGTTTTTCGTAAAATTTTCGTCATACTGTACTATGACATTTTTTTTGTAAACTTTTTCAACATTCGATAAAATGACTTTTTTCCACCATAGAATCATTTTACATGCTACAATACGACCGTTTAAATGATTTTTTCAACATCAAAAAAATTTGACGTTTTCATCGAAAAATTTCGACATACTACACTATGACTTTTTTTTGTAAAATTTTCCAACATTTCACGAAATGACTTTTTTCCACCATAGGATCATTTTACATGCTAAAATACGACCGTTTTCATGATTTTTTTTCAACATAAAAAAAATTGATGCGTTTTTCGTAAAATTTTCGACATACTGTACTATGACATTTTTTTTGTAAACTTTTTCAACATTCGATAAAATGACTTTTTTCCACCATAAAATCATTTTTGCATGCTACAATACGACCGTTTTCATGATTTTTTTCAACATCAAAAATTTGACGTTTTCATCGAAAAATTTCGACATACTATACTATGACTGTTTTTTTGTGAAATTTTCCAACATTTCAAAAAATAACTTTTTTCCACCATAGAATCATTTTACATGCTATAATACAACCGTTTTCATGATTTTTTTCAACATCAAAAAAATTTGACGTTTTCGTCGAAAAATTTCGACATACTATACTATGACGTTTTTTTTTTTTTTTGCAAAATTTTCTAATATTTCAAGAAATGACTTTTTTCCACCATAGAATCATTTTATATGCTAATATACGACCGTTTTCATGATTTTTTTCAACATCAAAAAAATTTGACGTTTTCGTCGAAAAATTTCGACATACTGTACTATGACATTTTTTTTGTAAACTTTTTCAACATTCGATAAAATGACTTTTTTCCACCATAGAATCATTTTACATGCTACAATACGACCGTTTTCATGATTTTTTTCAACATCAAAAAAATTTGACGTTTTCATCGAAAAATTTCGACATACTATACTATGGCTGTTTTTTTGTAAAATTTTCCAACATTTCACAAAATGACTTTTTTCCACCATAGGATCATTTTACATGCTAAAATACAGACCGTTTTCATGATTTTTTTTCAACATAAAAAAAATTGATGCGTTTTTCGTAAAATTTTCGACATACTGTACTATGACATTTTTTTTTTTTTTTGTAAACTTTTCTAACATTTCACAAAATGACTTTTTTCCACCATAGAATCATTTGACATGCTATAATACAACCGTTTTCATGATTTTTTTCAACATCAAAAAAATTTGACGTTTTTATCGAAAAATTTCGACATACTATACTATGACGTTTTTTTTTTTTTTTTTGCAAAATTTTCTAATATTTCAAGAAATGACTTTTTTCCACCATAGAATCATTTTATATGCTAATATACGACCGTTTTCATGATTTTTTTCAACATCAAAAAAATTTGACGTTTTCATCGAAAAATTTCGACATACTATACTATGACGTTTTTTTTGTGAAATTTTCCAACAGTTCACAAAATAACTTTTTTTCACCATAGAATCATTTGACATGCTATAATACAACCGTTTTCATGATTTTTTTCAACATCAAAAAAATTTGACGTTTTTATCGAAAAAATTTCGACATACTATACTATGACATTTTTTTTTTTTATTTTTTTTTTGTAAAATTTTCCAACATTTCAAGAAATGACTTTTTCCCACCATAGAATCATTTTACATGCTATAATACGACCGTTTTCATGATTTTTTTTCAACATAAAAAAAATTGATGCGTTTTTCGTAAAATTTTCGTCATACTGTACTATGACATTTTTTTTGTAAACTTTTTCAACATTCGATAAAATGACTTTTTTCCACCATAGAATCATTTTACATGCTACAATACGACCGTTTAAATGATTTTTTTAACATCAAAAAAATTTCACGTTTTCATCGAAAAATTTCGACATGCTACACTATGACTTTTTTTTGTAAAATTTTTCCAACATTTCACGAAATGACTTTTTTCCACCATAGATTCATTTTACATGCTACAATACGACCGTTTTCACGATTTTTTTTCAACATACGAAAAATTGATGTCGTTTTTCGTAAAATTTTCGACATACTGTACTATGACATTTTTTTGTAAACTTTTTCAACATTCGATAAAATGACTTTTTTCCACCATAGAATCATTTTACATGCTACAATACGACCGTTTAAATTATTTTTTTCAACATCAAAATAATTTCACGTTTTCATCGAAAAATTTCGACATACTATGACTATGACTTTTTTTTGTAAAATTTTCCAACATTTCACGAAATGACTTTTTTCCACCATAAAATCATTTTACATGCTATAATACCACCGTTTTCATGATTTTTTTCAACATCAAAAAAATTTGACGTTTTCATCGAAAAATTTCGACATACTGTACTATGACATTTTTTTTGTAAACTTCTTCCAACATTCGATAAAATGACTTTTTTCCACCATAGAATCATTTTGCATGCTACAATACGACCGTTTTCATGATTTTTTTCAACATCAAAAAAATTTGACGTTTTCATCGAAAAATTTCGACATACTATACTATGACGTTTTTTTTTTTTTTCAATATTTAAAATTAATTTCAAATTTCACAACAAAATTTTTTTTTAGCAAAATTTTCTAATATTTCAAGAAATGACTTTTTTTCCACCATAGAATCATTTTACATGCTAATATACGACCGTTTTCATGATTTTTTTCAACATCAAAAAAATTTGACGTTTTCATCGAAAAATTTCGACATACTATACTATGACATTTTTTTTTTTGAAATTTTCCAACAGTTCACAAAATAACTTTTTTCCACCATAGAATCATTTTACATGCTATAATACAACCGTTTTCATGATTTTTTTCAACATCAAAAAAATTTGACGTTTTTATCGAAAAAATTTCGACATACTATACTATGACGTTTTTTTTTTTTTTTCAAAATTTTCTAATATTTCAAGAAATGACTTTTTCCCACCATAGAATCATTTTACATGCTATAATACGACCGTTTTCATGATTTTTTTTCAACATAAAAAAAATTGATGCGTTTTTCGTAAAATTTTCGTCATACTGTACTATGACATTTTTTTTGTAAACTTTTTCAACATTCGATAAAATGACTTTTTTCCACCATAGAATCATTTTACATGCTACAATACGACCGTTTTCATGATTTTTTTCAATATCAAAAAAATTTGACGTTTTCATCGAAAAATTTCGACATACTATACTATGACTTTTTTTTGCAAAATTTTCCAACATTTCACAAAATGACTTTTTTCCACCATAGGATCATTTTACATGCTAAAATACAACCGTTTTCATGATTTTTTTTCAACATAAAAAAAATTGATGTGTTTTTCGTAAAATTTTCGACATACTGTACTATAACATTTTTTTTGTAAACTTTTTCAACATTCGATAAAATGACTTTTTTCCACCATAGAATCATTTTGCATGCTACAATACGACCGTTTTCATGATTTTTTTCAACATCAAAAATTTGACGTTTTCATCGAAAAATTTCGACACACTATACTATGACTGTTTTTTGTAAAATTTTCCAACATTTCACGAAATGACTTTTTTCCACCATAGAATCATTTTACATGCTATAATACGACCGTTTTCATAATTTTTTTCGACATCAAAAAAATTTGACGTTTTCGTCGAAAAATTTCGACATACTATACTATGACATTTTTTTTGTGAAATTTTCCAACAGTTCACAAAATAACTTTTTTTCACCATAGAATCATTTGACATGCTATAACACAACCGTTTTCATGATTTTTTTCAACATCAAAAAAATTTGAAGTTTTTATCGAAAAATTTCGACATACTATACTATGACGTTTTTTTTTTAATTTTTTTTTTGCAAAATTTTCCAACATTTCACGAAATGACTTTTTTCCACCATAGGATCATTTTACATGCTAAAATACAACCGTTTTCATGATTTTTTTTCAACATAAAAAAAATTGATGTGTTTTTCGTAAAATTTTCGACATACTGTACTATGACATTTTTTTTGTAAACTTTTTCAACATTCGATAAAATGACTTTTTTCCACCATAGAATCATTTTTGCATGCTACAATACGACCGTTTTCATGATTTTTTTCAACATCAAAAATTTGACGTTTTCATCGAAAAATTTCGACATACTATACTATGACTGTTTTTTGTGAAATTTTCCAACATTTCAAAAAATAACTTTTTTCCACCATAGAATCATTTTACATGCTATAATACAACCGTTTTCATGATTTTTTTCAACATCAAAAAAATTTGACGTTTTCGTCGAAAAATTTCGACATACTATACTATGACGTTTTTTTTTTTTTTTGCAAAATTTTCTAATATTTCAAGAAATGACTTTTTTCCACCATAGAATCATTTTATATGCTAATATACGACCGTTTTCATGATTTTTTTCAAAAAAATTTGACTTCATCAAAAAAATTTGAAAATTTCAAATTTGACGAAATTTTTTCCCACCATAGAAAAATTTTCATCTATAATACGACTTTTTTTTCAACATTTTTTTTTTTTTTTCTACTGTACTATGACATTTTGAATTTTGTAAACTTTTTCAACATTCGATAAAATGACTTTTTTCCACCATAGAATCATTTTACATGCTACAATACGACCGTTTTCATGATTTTTTTCAACATCAAAAAAATTTGACGTTTTCATCGAAAAATTTCGACATACTATACTATAACTGTTTTTTTGTAAAATTTTCCAACATTTCACAAAATGACTTTTTTCCACCATAGAATCATTTTACATGCTAAAATACGACCGTTTTCATGATTTTTTTTTCAACATAAAAAAAATTGATGCGTTTTTCGTAAAATTTTCGACATACTGTACTATGACATTTTTTTTGTAAACTTTTTCAACAGTTCACAAAATAACTTTTTTTCACCATAGAATCATTTTACATGCTATAATACAACCGTTTTCATGATTTTTTTCAACATCAAAAAAATTTGACGTTTTCATCGAAAAATTTCGACATACTATACTATGACGTTTTTTTTTTTTTTTTTTCAAAATTTTCTAATATTTCAAGAAATGACTTTTTTCCACCATAGAATCATTTTATATGCTAATATACGACCGTTTTCATGATTTTTTTCAACATCAAAAAAATTTGACGTTTTCATCGAAAAATTTCGACATACTATACTATGACGTTTTTTTTTGTGAAATTTTCCAACAGTTCACAAAATAACTTTTTTTCACCATAGAATCATTTGACATGCTATAATACAACCGTTTTCATGATTTTTTTCAACATCAAAAAAATTTGACGTTTTTATCAAAAAATTTCGACATACTATACTATGACGTTTTTTTTTTTTTGCAAAATTTTCTAATATTTCAAGAAATGACTTTTTCCCACCATAGAATCATTTTACATGCTATAATACGACCGTTTTCATGATTTTTTTTCAACATAAAAAAAATTGATGCGTTTTTCGTAAAATTTTCGTCATACTGTACTATGACATTTTTTTTGTAAACTTTTTCAACATTCGATAAAATGACTTTTTTCCACCATAGAATCATTTTACATGCTACAATACGACCGTTTAAATGATTTTTTTAACATCAAAATAATTTCACGTTTTCATCGAAAAATTTCGACATTCTACACTATGACTTTTTTTGTAAAATTTTTCCAACATTTCATGAAATGACTTTTTTCCACCATAGATTCATTTTACATGCTACAATACGACCGTTTTCACGATTTTTTTTCAACATACGAAAAATTGATTCGTTTTTCGTAAAATTTTCGACATACTGTACTATGACATTTTTTTGTAAACTTTTTCAACATTCGATAAAATGACTTTTTCCCACCATAGAATCATTTTACATGCTACAATACGACCGTTTAAATTATTTTTTTCAACATCAAAATAATTTCATGTTTTCATCGAAAAATTTCGACATACTATGACTTTTTTTTTGTAAAATTTTCCAACATTTCACGAAATGACTTTTTCCACCATAAAATCATTTTACATGCTATAATACGACCGTTTTCATGATTTTTTTCAACATCAAAAAAATTTGACGTTTTCATCGAAAAATTTCGACATACTGTACTATGACATTTTTTTTGTAAACTTCTTCAACATTCGATAAAATGACTTTTTTTCCACCATAGAATCATTTTGCATTCTACAATACGACCGTTTTCATGATTTTTTTCAACATCAAAAAAATTTGACGTTTTCATCGAAAAATTTCGACATACTATACTATGACGTTTTTTTTTTTTGCAAAATTTTCTAATATTTCAAGAAATGACTTTTTTCCACCATAGAATCATTTTACATGCTAATATACGACCGTTTTCATGATTTTTTTCAACATCAAAAAAATTTGACGTTTTCATCGAAAAATTTCGACATACTATACTATGACATTTTTTTGTGAAATTTTCCAACAGTTCACAAAATAACTTTTTTTCACCATAGAATCATTTGACATGCTATAATACAACCGTTTTCATGATTTTTTTCAACATCAAAAAAATTTGACGTTTTTATCAAAAAATTTCGACATACTATACTATGACATTTTTTTTTTTTTTTGCAAAATTTTCTAATATTTCAAGAAATGACTTTTTCCCACCATAGAATCATTTTACATGCTATAATACGACCGTTTTCATGATTTTTTTTCAACATAAAAAAAATTGATGCGTTTTTCGTAAAATTTTCGTCATACTGTACTATGACATTTTTTTTGTAAACTTTTTCAACATTCGATAAAATGACTTTTTTCCACCATAGAATCATTTTACATGCTACAATACGACCGTTTTCATGATTTTTTTCAATATCAAAAAAATTTGACGTTTTCATCGAAAAATTTCGACATACTATACTATGACTTTTTTTTGCAAAATTTTCCAACATTTCACAAAATGACTTTTTTCCACCATAGGATCATTTTACATGCTAAAATACAACCGTTTTCATGATTTTTTTTCAACATAAAAAAAATTGGTGTTTTTCGTAAAATTTTCGACATACTGTACTATGACATTTTTTTTGTAAACTTTTTCAACATTCGATAAAATGACTTTTTTCCACCATAGAATCATTTTGCATGCTACAATACGACCGTTTTCATGATTTTTTTCAACATCAAAAATTTGACGTTTTCATCGAAAAATTTCGACACACTATACTATGACTGTTTTTTGTAAAATTTTCCAACATTTCACGAAATGACTTTTTTCCACCATAGAATCATTTTACATGCTATAATACGACCGTTTTCATAATTTTTTTCGACATCAAAAAAATTTGACGTTTTCGTCGAAAAATTTCGACATACTATACTATGACATTTTTTTTGTGAAATTTTCCAACAGTTCACAAAATAACTTTTTTTCACCATAGAATCATTTGACATGCTATAACACAACCGTTTTCATGATTTTTTTCAACATCAAAAAAATTTGACGTTTTTATCGAAAAATTTCGACATACTATACTATGACGTTTTTTTTTTTTTTTTGCAAAATTTTCTAATATTTCAAGAAATGACTTTTTTCCACCATAGAATCATTTTACATGCTAAAATACGACCGTTTTCATGATTTTTTTTCAACATAAAAAAAAATTGATGTGTTTTTTCGTAAAATTTTCGACATACTGTACTATGACATTTTTTTTGTAAACTTTTTCAACATTCGATAAAATGACTTTTTTCCACCATAGAATCATTTTGCATGCTACAATACGACCGTTTTCATGATTTTTTTCAACATCAAAAATTTGACGTTTTCATCGAAAAATTTCGACATACTATACTATGACTGTTTTTTTTGTAAAATTTTCCAACATTTCACGAAATGACTTTTTTCCACCATAGAATCATTTTACATGCTATAATACGACCGTTTTCATAATTTTTTTCAACATCAAAAAAATTTGACGTTTTCATCGAAAAATTTCGACATACTATACTATGACGTTTTTTTTGTAAAATTTTCCAACATTTTGACGAAATGACTTTTTCCCACCATACAATCATTTTACATGCTATAATACGACCGTTTTCATGATTTTTTTTCAACATAAAAAAAATTGATGCGTTTTTCGTAAAATTTTCGTCATACTGTACTATGACATTTTTTTTGTAAACTTTTTCAACATTCGATAAAATGACTTTTTTCCACCATAGAATCATTTTACATGCTACAATACGACCGTTTTCATGATTTTTTTCAACATCAAAAAAATTTGACGTTTTCATCGAAAAATTTCGACATACTATACTATGACTTTTTTTTGTAAAATTTTCCAACATTTCACGAAATGACTTTTTTCCACCATAGGATCATTTTACATGCTAAAATACGACCGTTTTCATGATTTTTTTTCAACATAAAAAAAATTGATGCGTTTTT